>CM071960.1:5542500-5835000 GCA_036784905.1 Acrossocheilus fasciatus
GATCTGGCTGATGATCACTCAGATCCTGCAGAGCCGTTGGCTCGAGGACGTTTGGATCCGGCTGATGATCACTCAGATCCTGTAGAGCCATCGACTCAAGGACGTTTGGATCCGGCTGAGGATCAGCTGAATCTGTGTCGGGCTGTGGACAAAGTGGAGCAACCTTGTTGTGCTTTTCCCGTTGTGTTGCTGCACATTTTACAGCCCACCACGTTCTTTTGAAGAATGCACAGATGTGTTTCTTCTTCTTCCTGTTTGTTTGATTTTCTAAAAAAACCCAAACAGAAATGGAAGGGTTAAAAATTACCACCAGATCAGAAGTCACATTTTGAAGCTAGACACAAAGAATAAACATTCCAACTTACTGTAAATATTAGATAAATAAACATACTTAACAGCGTAACCAGACACAAGTGTGAAAAAGAGGACAGAATTAAAATGACAGTAGACCCACCTTCAGCTGGTTTTTCATCACAGTTCATCGGTGCAACGCTGGATGGACCCAGCAGAGGGTCAGTTTGATCCTGTAGGGTTGTTGGCTCAAGGCTGGGCGGGCCTGGCTGTGGATCAGCTAGATGCCAACGTGCTGCTGGTTCGAGGCCGGATGGACCACACTGGGAATCAGCTGAATCTGTGTCGGACTCAGGCTGAAGAGGGGCGACTTTGTTGCCTTGACGTCGACACTGGTTGGCGCTTTTCACAGCAAGCCATGTCTTTTTGAAGAATGCACAAAGGCTATTCTTCTTGCGTTTTGACGATTTTTCTGTAAATAAATACATAAATATTTTCTGGTTACTAAGTTGACTTCACAAAATGTAATTAAAAAAAAAAAAACATTACATTATTAATGACAAATTACAAAATTAACAAGCAACTAACAAAATTAATATTATAATTAGGTGTTTCTTTAGTTATATATTCCTAGCGTTTGAAACCTGTGAAAAATAAGTAAAATTTTATTTCACAAACTGAAGTTTGTTCACCTGTTGGGTTGTTCTCCATAGCCTCTGGATTTGCTCCTGAAGGGTGGGTGCTGTTTCCTTCAGCTGGCAGTGTATCATCTAACACTGAACACTAGTGTTGAGCTCCACTGACTCCCGCACAGGAGAAACTCTGGAGCTTATAATGATGCGCTTTAATTTGATGTGTTTGCTCACGGGATAACCTTTGCTTCTGCTCGGATTCTCTCTGAACTGATCAGCTGTGCGACCCGACGCTGAACTCCCGGATGTGGAATGCTTCACTGTGACGTCACTGACTCCCTGAGACGTCACGTGCACACTGGGCGCGCGGTGCACAATCGCATTATTTGAAAGAGAGCAAGTCAGCTGTCTTTACATTACAGTTAACTGTTATATGTTTATAATCTAGCATTTTGTGTTTTTGTTGAAGGCCTATAGATTAATCGCAATTTAATGTAGACTCAATTAAACAAAAATTCCCGAGGAAATCATCATTAAACCACAAATATGATGCTCTGACTAAACAACTCGACTGAATGTATGGATTTCAACTACCTGTTTTTTTTTTTAAAGACAATTTAAAGCTAACACCTCGATGTTTATATATGTTTAGCTCTGCGTGCTTACACGAGTTAAATGAAACTACATGGTTTTTGAAATTTCATATAGCCTAATAACAAAATTAATCAAGCAGTTAAATGTTAAAATAAATGTCAGTAATAAAGAAAAACAATGGCGTAAGCTGTTTGAAACGGAACTAGCAGCCTACAAATTAGCATTCTGCATTTCTTAATAGAACAGCTAAACAGTTCATAAAAAATATTACATTAGGATTTTTAGTCTGTTTTGATATCAGATAATGAATTCTGTAATGTTATAAGTTAAAGCTAACTAGTAAAGACAAGGAAGACAAACACTTAACTTCTCGTTTTCTCTGTCGCCAACATCACCTCAGCATCGGAGTATATCCAAACACATTCAGGCAGGGTGCGAATTACACAGCTCCCCAGGATAGTTAAAACACATTCAGTATTAAAACTGAATCGGACCACCAAAATGAAACGTTCCCGCTGCCCTGCTGTTGCTATGGTGACTAATTTAGCTTTCACGTGCATCTGAAAGATCAGGCCTTTGTTGCTACTAGTGCTAGTCCTTGACTGAATGTGTGTATTCTTAAGTGTGTTTTACACACAAGATGTGGGTCTTAAAATGTGATTTCGTAACAAATGTAATTTAATTTTATAATTTTAATTGTTTAGTGGAAGATTGCTTATATCTACTGACAAACAAACATTTTTAAAATTAAAATAACATTCATTTTCCACTAAAGCATTTTTTTTTCTTTTGCAATTACGCCACATTATTACAGATTATTTTATTTTGGCAAATTGTTTAACTTATGTAAAAATCCACACTATTTATGAATCGTTTCCCTCTTTAGGTTTCATCATAAACCAGTATTTGGTGACAGTACAGTTTTGGACACAGTGATAGTCTTTATAAGTGAGTCAGTAATATTCAGAAACACTGATTTATTTAGTAACACCCTCTGATCTGTAATACAGACCTGGATTGCACATTGCTATACCCACACATTCAATTGAATCAATAGAAAACATTTGATTTTAATCAAACAACATTACCTATGAATCTCCTTATATTTAAAGTCTCCCTGTACATTCTTACAACACAAATGTTGTATGCAAACTATCATGCTATAGTAAAATGCCATATCATTTTAACTGTTCTGTAACTTTTTAATCGTCATTGTTTCCAAGATCTCTAAGAGACTGAAATGAATGTTGGTCAATAAACAGACATCAGGAAATAAAATGCACACTTCACAACTTATTCACAGAAATAACACTGCGCATGGATTTAAAGACATTAAGCTTTATTTTCAAGCATTTATACTGTCACTCCGAGCAAAATGATGCAGTGAATTTTAATACAACAGTGCAACATAATAAGATAGGCTTTTATTGTAATTCAGTATTTATTGTATAGTCTAATCAAATTTAATATTTCCAATAATTACGTACAAAAAGAAACATATTTTGTGTTAGGTTAATTACCTGTGTCATCAGTGTGTGGTAGACAATTTCAATATCGCTATATATCTATATTGATAACAGCAATATGGCCACTCAATATGACCGCTTCTGGTGATTTCAACGCCTGCACGCAGTTTAGAATTCAAGGATAAATCCAGTATAAATACATCTGTGTATTTATTTTAAAATATTAGTCTCTGTTAAGTGATTTAAAAGGATAGTTCACTCAGATCAAGACATTTTTGAAGAAAACTGAGATCTTTTCAGGACATCGGTAAAACAGTCCATGTGACATCAACCGTAATTTTACGAATCTGTGAGAATACTTTTTGTGTGCAAAGAAAACAAAAATAACAACTTTATTCAACAATTCTTCTTCTCCAAATCACGTATTCCACCAAAAATAAATAGTCATTATTTTTGTTTTCTTTGCGAACAAAAAGTATTCTCGCAGCTTCATAAAATTACGGTTGAACCACTGATGTCATGTGGACTGCTTTAATGATTTCTTTACTATGTTTCTGGTCCTGGGAACATTTCAGTTGCATTGCTGTCTACGCAGGATCAGAAAGCTCTCGGATTTCATCAAAAATATCTTAATTTGTGTTCTGAAGATGAACGAAGGTCTTATGGGTTTGGGGGTAATTAATGATAGAAGGGTGAGTAATTAATGATAGAATATTCATTTTTGGGTGAACTATTCCTTTAAATATTGTTAATACAGTTTAAATGCATAGTTAACTCATTTCAATTTGCATAATGGGTAATTCAGTTCAAGTGATGCAGCCATTTGAACAGTAAACCAACATTTAAGTTAAAATCATTTTGTCAATCTTGCAGAACTTCAGGCTAATTAAACTCAAAATAACACATTTGCCCTGGGCCATTCCTATAATTTAGCAGTACAGCCAGCAATTGTACCATGGGTGAATTATAACTTGCAAAGATCTGGGTCAATAATCTCCAAGGGCCTTAATGTTAATTACAACAACAACAAAGAGATTGTAAATTGGACAAACATGAAAAAATATAATTTTAAAAGAACACTTAAGTCTCTAATTACCTTGGTCGTAAGTGCATGATGTTGTTACAGCCAGTGTTGCCAACTTAGCGAGTTTTCTGAAAAATTTAATAAATAAAAATAAGTACCTACACTGTAAAAAAAAAAGAAAAGAAAAGTTGAGCCAACTTAAAATTAAGGCAACCAGCTTTAGCAGATTTTTGAATTTTCTCAACTTGTCGTTTTAAGTTTATACAACAAAAATTTGAGAATCTCTCACAAAAATAAGTTGAGCTGGTTGCCTTAATTTTAAATTGGTTCAACTTATTTGTTTTTTGTTTTTTTTACAGTGTAGCACCAAATCTAGTGTTATCTTCTTCCAAAAAATTTAACCAGAATTTACAAAATGTAATCAGAATTGACAGATTTTTACACTTTTACCCTTTTTAAATTGTTTAATAACAGTTTGAAATAAGTGTTTGTAAATGTCTTCAGAATGGATTCTTACTGTATATTTGTTACGGTGCACACAGCAAGGAGGGACGAGGAACACGGACACGAGGATAAACTTCAAAATAATAGTCTTTAATAAGGACATCAAGGCAGGGCAAGACAAGGCAAGGCAGACACGGACAGGAACACCGGGGAATAACGAGTAGACCAGACAAAAGCTAACTAAACAGGCAGGAACTAAATACACATGACAATAACTGATAATTAGACAAAACACGGCTGGACAAGACTTAACAAGGACAGGAACAAGACCAAATAAGGACACAAGAGGTGGGAACACATGACACACACGACAGAGGACGTAACAATATTAAACTTTTTCACAAAAAGATGAAGGCAGCAAAGAAGACCTACCACATGACATGCAGTGTGGAGAAACTGACTGCAGCCCATGAGACATCTATCTGTCACTCCTGACCATCAGATGAACCTCCATGAGAAGACAGAAAAATACAAAGATGCGGAAAACAGCGGCATAAAAAAAAAATGTGATTAACGATTTCAATTAAAAATAATAACCAATTGAAATGGCTAGAACAGTGCATGAACAACATTTCTTTCTTGTACACTCTTAGGATGTTTAAATGTTGTACCAAAAACAATAATTGTACTGTATTTTCTATTTTTATCACTGAACAGATGTTCGTTGCACATTGGCATGGTGGACATGGTGGATCAACGGTGGACATCACAAGATTGAAGAAAATCACAGAATTCGAGGCTGCTCTGATTGTTTGCTCTAATAATAGGGAAACACAAGAGACTTTAAGTGACACTTCACTCAAAAAGGGAAATTCTGTCATTTACTCACCCACATGTTGTTTCAAACCGGAATGACTTTTTCTTCTGTCAAACACAAACAGTAGATATTTTGAGTTATACAGATATTCAGAGTCATATATTAGAGATATTCATTACACATGAGTGGATATGTATTCATAGTTTGTCTAGGACTGAATAATTGGACAAGTGTTTGTGCTTTTAAACCAGGATGGGAAATTAACACCTGTCAAGCTCCAAATGTGGGTGGCAGGTGGATTTCCCAGTTTCACAGGCCGCTCTGGCGTGTGATAATTTCATTGTCGTTTAGTTGAATATGTGCACTGTGGCAGGAGGAATCGCTGTTAGCACACGTCTCAGAAAAGTGCATGACACTTGCATAAATATCATCACATAGTCTGTCAAAGACTCGTGTGAATCATGTGAAACAGAGCTCTACAGGGAAAGGAAAGCAATAGTTTACAATACTTCAAAATTTACTCAATAAATTATCTTTTTTTGAAATGATTGCAATGGGACACTGAAATGCTGATTTTAAAAGAGAAATGAGTGCAATAATTTAGAATATACAGTTCCTGTCATCTTCCTGTAGAACATCACCTCTGACGTGTTGGATGAAGTTTTTGTTTTTCTTTATAATTTTGAGATTCAGTACATTTTTTTATATACTATAACATTTAGGCTTCAGCACCTTACTGTCACACAGTCTAGAGCACACTAGAAGAAATGTGTTTTTTCAATTAATGTAAATTAATAGGTTTCTTTACCAGATGTAGAATCTCATTATTGACAAATGCCTCTATAAAACTGCTTCTAGTACAAAAGTAGTATAGGTAATGTAGTAAATTGCAGTATTTGAATGAAATTAAAAATTTACTGTTGGATCCTCAAAACCCTAAATATCGGTGTGTGTGATTGATTCAGCCCATCTCATCAAAATCTCACTCTAGTCAGGTGACCAAAGCTGGCAACTCTGGCTGTGAGTCACATTTTACCTTATGCACCGATATGTGTGTGTGTGTGTGTGTGTGTGTGTGTGTGTGTGTGTGTGAGTCAAAAGAAAGAGTTCCATGTAAAATTGAATAATTAAATAATTTATTTTCCCTCCACCCACCCAATAAATAAATATATTTATGAGGAGCAGTTTGAGGAACTGAAGGGAATCATCTTTGTGATCTCGCAGCATAAGGTTACTTTAGTTTTCTCCTTTGATTTGTGAACTACATTTTTCTTTTGCTCTTTTTTGGGTGTTAAATGTGTTGCTCCTGTTTATATTAAATTTGTTCTTAGTTCTGTGCAATTAAATTTATTTCTTTTTTTCTTTTTTTTACAGCAAGTTACAGTAAGTTTTTTTTTTTTTAATTTGCTGCTTTTGGTGCAGTAAAGTTTTATTGGTAACACTTTATTTTAGGGTCTCTTAACTAGTTGCTTATTAGCATGCATATTACTAGAATATTAGCTATTTATTAGTAGTAATTAAGCACATATTAATGCCTTATTTTACATGACCTTATTCTACATCCCTAATCCTGCACTTAACAACTACCTTACTAACTATTAATAAGCAGCAAATTATGAATTTATTGAGGGAAAAGTCGTAGTTAATAGTGAATAAGTGTTCCCTATTCTAAAGTGTTACCGTTTTATTGTATTTTGTCCATTAGACACCATAGATATATACTATTTTCATAATTTGTTTCTCAGAGTTTGGCTATAGATTTGCTGCTCTGATTTATACTGTACTTCCCCTCAGTTTTATGCATTAATTTTGTGTTTAATTTTTACAAGTTGTTTTTTTTAATTATCTGCTTTTTGTGCAAGAATGTTTTATCTTATTTTTGTGCATTAGATACGACATGGGTTCTCTATATTTCATTGTGCGCTACTTTTGCTCTTCCTTAGTCATTTGTTGTTTATGCACCAATTGTTTTTTTTGTTTTTTTAAACTAAACTTGCCCCTCTGAAGACCCTCTGCTAAATGGTTTGTGCAAATTTTCCTCACTGGGGCCGATTTGGAGCATCTGCTGAGTGAATAAATATAAAGGAATGTTGAAGCTCATTACAGCACTTCTTGGACTTTCACAAGAGGGATTTCTGTCATCGTCCTTGCAAGTTACACTACCTGATCCTGAGCTCCTCCTGATATGTGTCCCTGCTGAAACCATTCATGCTGTAGGATCTCCTCTACAGTTGCTCTCTCGGTCGGGTCAAGAGTCATGCAGCGGCATATCAAATCCTGCAATTCTGTACAAAATTTCACAAAAGCATTGGTTAGTCACGTACAGTAAGTTCTTTATGTCCATATGACACATGAACATAGAAATTAATGTTGAAATATGTAGCACGTGTTATGTAAAGAATAGTTCTGGTACTTTATTTGTTTAACAGTATCATTGACACTGTGTTATTGGTTATTAGTTAATTGTTCTCTCTCACCTGTGGATATTTTGTGCTTAAACCTCAGACTGCCATGCATCATGTCTTTTAGACTTCTAAAGGGCTGGCGTTTGTAAATCATCGAGTACATCATAAAGCCCAGAGACCAGACGGTTGTTGGCCCTGCCTCGTATTTTAAGTCCTTGTAGAATTCAGGTGGGCAGACTCCTCCTGTTCATGAAAGCAAGAGATATCCAGGTTAAAGGAACACTCCACTTTTTTTGGAAATAGGCTCATTCTCCAACTCCCCAAGAGTTAATAAGTTGAGTTTTACCGTTTTTGAATCCATTCAGCCGATCTCCAGGTCTGGCGAGAGCACTTTTAGCATAGCTTAGCATAGATCATTGAATCCAATTAGACCAGTAGCATCGCGTTCAAAAACGATCAAAGAGTTTCGATATTTGTCCTATTTAAAACTTGACTCTTCTGTAGTTATATCGTGTACTAAGATTGGCGGAAAATGAAAAGTTGCGATTTTCTAGGCTGATATGATTAGCAACTACTCTCATTCCGGCGTAATAATCAAGGAACTTTGCTGCCGTAACATGGCCGCAGCAGGCGTAGTGATATTACGCAGCGCCTGAAAGTAGTCCCCAGCTACCGGGCACTACTTTCAGGCGCTGCGTAATAAACAAACATTTTTTGTACAAAAGTCACCAGCATCACTACACAGAAGTTTGACTTCTCATTAGGACTGATTGCAACAGTAACACAAAAAGCCAACTCACCTGTAAAACTTAAGTAGCCTGAAGTTTTGACGAGGTCACCGCAGCCAAAGTCAATCAGTTTGATTTGGTTCGTCTTTGTGTTGATCAGAAAGTTATTCAACTTAATGTCCCGGTGGAAGACGCCTCGCTCAAGACAGTGCTTGGCCCCGAGCACCGCTTGGTACATCAGGCTACGTGTCTGTGATTCGTCCAGTAGCTGCATGTTGTTCAGCATGAATTTGAGCAAGTCCTTGCAGGGTTGTGGATATTCCAGGATCAGGATGTACCGATCCTCCTCTTCAAACCATTCCAGCATGTGCACAATGTAGGGGCTTAATGGAGGTCGTTTCAGCAGCAGGTTTAGAGCCACTTCAGCAAACAGTGGCTTTGAGCAGCCAGGCTACAGAGAACAGAGTTCAGTAATTAAGTCACAAATATCACATTTCACTTCTATTTAAAATATATAATTTGAATTTAAATATATACATTAGGGTTTGACAACTTACAATTACAATAAAGCGGTCTCTGTCCCTCTTAGGGATGATTTTGATGGCAACCTGCAAAAAACAAAAAAATTTAGTATTAAAGCAGTCATTTTGTAAGTGCATTATGGATGGGTAAACGGATTGTATTAAATCTAGAATTTAATATTAACGACTGTATATTGTCATTATCACAAATATGTCCATTTAAATTGATTTGAAAGACAAAGCATGATCTGTATATTAGGTGAATAAAGCAGTGATTCTACCTGCTCGCGTAGAAATGTTGAAATCCCCTCGTACACAGTGCCAAAGCCTCCTTCTCCAATCTTTCTTCCCACTTCATAAATCTCATCAAATGGAACTGCAAAAATGTACCAAAGAGAGCATTTTAATATATGAGATTCATAGTCTAACATGAAATCCAGTAGCAGTGCTTGAATAAATATACACATCCAGTTCACATAAGATACATGCACACTAAATATGCTCAATGTGTGAAGCTAAGTGAAAGTAAACAAGACAACCAACTATATTTCTTTAAATAGGCGATCAGGAAAATACTACTTGATCAAGAGTACTAGATTTATTATTTACATTTGTAATACCGTGTGAGGAATTAGACATACGTGTATAAACACACAGACTGGGGTAACTAGACACAGATGTGAAACAATGAGTGGAGGAACAAGACAAGGTTAACAAGTGGACATAGGCTCACCAGGAGTTGGATCGGTGAAACAGGCTGCTCTGAAACGGGTTTGATCTCCGATTCGTCTATGCTTGGAAGCACCTGGAAATTTTGGGGCTACTGGATCAAGAGCAGACGGGCCTGGAAGAGGATCAGCTGGATCCTGCAGGACAGATGGTCCTACGACAGGTGTCTTCTTTGAAGCATCTGGATCTCTATCAGGGTCAGATGAACCAAACTGAGGATCTTCTGGAGAATCAGCTGGATCCTGCAGAGCCATCAGCTCAAGGACGGATGGATCAGCTGAATCTGTGTCGGACTCAGGCTGAAGAGGGGCCACTTTGTCGCCTCGATGTTGACACTGTTTGGCACTTTTCACAGCAAGCCATGTCTTTTTGAAGAATGCACAAAGGCTATCCGTATTGTGTTTTGCTGTTTTTTCTTAAAATAAAAAGAAAAAAAAAAGTCTGGTTATTACATTGACTTTCTTTACATTTAATTAAAAGACAAAAAACAAAACATTAAATGCCACAACAAAACTACTTCACAGAAAGGAATTAAAAATATAATCAAAATGCAAACATATAAAAATTTTCATTATAATTTATTTTACATGTAAGGTTTCACACACAATAAATATATATGTATGTAAAACGAAAACATTTCACAAACTGAAGTTTGTTGTTCACCTGTTGGGTTGTTCTCCATAGCCTCTGGATTTGCTCCTGAAGGGTGGGTGCTGTTTCCTCCAGCTGTCAGTGTATCATCTAACACTGAACACTAGTGTTGAGCTCCACTGACTCGCAATCGACTTCGAGTGTTTCTAACGTGATACTCTTTGCTTCTGCTCGGATTTTCACTGAGCTGATTGGCGAGCGCGAGCTCCCGCTGTGGACGTAGCATTGTGACGTCATGAGCCTCTGTGACGTCACACTCGCTTACGCTGGGCGCGCGCGGAACTTATGCTTCATGTGAAGTTTCATATTTCCCACTTCTAAAGTCAAAAATAAAATCTAGTCGCGTTAAATGAAAAGAACACTAGAAGTAGTAGATTCATTTCTTATTTCATGGATTAATCTTTTTGTAGCCAAAATGTATATAACATTTTTTTGTCAATATCTAACTAATTTCTAAAAACATCGCGTCTCCATTCTTTGAGAACATAGCCCTAAGCATGCCTCACACTAAATGCAAGGAAATACGAAACTTAAGCCTTTTTTACAGAAACCTTTTTTAAATACTGGTTTAAAGTCTCTTCACATACTGATAGCAATCTATCAGCGCAATTTATATTTTTATGACTAAATATAAATATATAAATATATCCTCTGTGAAAGTCCTCCGCGCAGCCAATAGCGAGAGTTTGGGGCGTGGCTTCAGTAGCAGGCTGAGCCTAAGTATGTTTAGCCGCTGTGGAAAAAGAAACTCGGATTACCTTACAGAAGTGCAAGTAAAATTCAAAAACTTGCCAAAATATAGACACAGACAAAGGGGTAAAACAAGTGTAAACCGTGTTGTACAAGACGGAGGACTTTAATGCAGTGTTTGTGTTTTAATCGATACGACTAACTTGTGGAGTTTCTTCTCGACAGGTAAGCTAACCGTCAAATTAAAAGTATTCCTTGCACCTTTTATTAAAAACGTAGCCTACTTTACCTGAGAGACTTGCCTTGAGCTGTGTTAGTGATGATTTGAGTTGGGTTAGTGAGGTCGTGAGGCGCGAAAAGAGCGTTGTTTAAAAACATGCTTTATTTTTGTAGTTCCGCTAAATGGCGCTAACGCTAGTAACGTTAGCGCAAAACTGCCCACCTTAGCTTTAACTGTCACTACAAAAAGGTTCTCTTTCGGTTCATGTTTACAGTTTCTGGCCGCCAAACTCTGAAATTCGGGAAACAAAGTCGTAAATTACACTTCATGTCAAATTACGATACAATACAATAATTCCGATATCTTGTAACATATTTATTTTGCATTTGTGTAATTGTTTTATATAGCTTAATAGCAATTTCAGTTTAGTGGGGAAATAAACTGAAATCAACAATACTATAGGAAAACAACGGCAAACATTAGGCTATTCTGACAATGTAAAAACTTTTTATTTATTTTTGACAGATAATAATAGAATTTAATAGAAATATAATAGGTCTAATAATTAAACTAAAACTAAAAACTATGTTTATACATGTTTATCTTGAAGTAGACTACAATGATTACTTGTACATTTAGTTCCCTGCTGTCATTTTCTTTTTTTTTTTTTAACTGTAAATTGTAATACAATTTTAATACTGATTAATGTGAAAACTTTTAACTAAAATACAACTCTCCCAGAAAATACTATAATGGACAGACTTTTGGATGGAAACCTCAACAGCCAAAAACAACATCTCATAACAGCACATTAATTCTTCACCGTGTTACATTTGTAAATGCCAAAAACCCTCCGTTTGATCAACCTTAGGCAAATGGTTAATTCCCAAAAATATTAAAATAACTGGAAAGTGAAATTGCAATTGATATATAAAATATGACAATTGATATTGTTAACATGACTTCTCCAATCTACACTATAAAATCATGGGGTTTAAAAATAACCAAATTTACAGCAATACTATTATTTTTAGCTCATATGTGGGTTAATATTTCCAGACTAACTTAAATCTTGTAAAAATGTGTAAAATACACTGTACAACCACAGTGGTTACATGATACAGCCTTTGTTTTGGATGAATACAGTTCTAAATACAGAATGATTTATACAGTTTTTATTAATGTGTACAATATTATCTATATTTGAACTATTGTCGATGTGTTGCTCTTTACTGATGTAGACCTCTGTCCCGCATTTCTGATAGCCGAAAGATGTCTCGTCCCTATATGTTATGCTGCGTAAAAAATAAAATGATTTATAGCACTGCAAAGATCCAGTAGATTAAATAAAACATTCAATTCAATTAAAAAAAAAGAAAACAAAAATCCATGCACTGAGAACTGCTGTCTCTGAGGATGCAGAAAACCACTATTTTCAATGGAGAGTATTTAAAGCCTGCGTGACCCACTAAATTCACTAAGTGTCGCTAGATAATAAGCATATTTACAGAGTTATTGTGTCATATTTGCATTCTGACTAGGATCAGCCCTTTTCATCCATCTGTGCTCATATACTGTATTTTAATACAGCCGAATTCCCAATAAAGCTGTTCTCATTTAGATATTTTTCTGTTTCTGTTGTTAGGCAAAGGAACAAATATGATGTATTGACTGAAAACTGACCATTAAGAAGACTATAGATATTAATCAGCAGTCACTTCCAAGCTGCTACTCTGCACTGCTGAAATATCCAGATTTACTTCCAAAACATTGTTTTACTAAATCAGCATACGCAGATGTTAAAGACAATGGCTGTTCTGTGTTTTTGGCTGTACTTGCATGTAAAATGATCACTCAGAAAGAAAGTTAGAAACAGATTGTCTTTCTAATTTGTTCTCTTGACAGCGCACAGCCTCAACTCAGCGAGACACACTCACGGTGTGAGTCTCGAAGAGTAGCTAAGGTTAAAAAGTCGCTAGTCACATTTTGGAGGGGGAAAAAACTAAAATATAAATCAATAAGGTCGCTGAAGGGGTACTGAAAAGTCACTAAATTTAGCAACAAATTCACTAATAACTTCGCAACACTGCAAAAATCCCATGCTCTGACTGCAGCCGGAGGGTGGGGAGGTCAGTGAGATTGACCCATCAAAAATACCCAACCGTGGAAAAAACTAACCATGAAAAAATGACCTAATAGGCTCAAACCAGCATTTGAGTTGGAAAATACAGAGAGGCCCTTGCAGCAAAAGCTCTTCCTGCAGAGTTGAAGGCAGTGCTTCAAACAGCAACATAAATTGTACATTTCATAAAAACTCATCCCACAAAATCAAGACTGGCCTGTTGTGCAAAGAAATGGAGTCAGAATATGAATTGTTACTTTTGCACACGGAGGTAAGATGGCTGTCCAGAGGGAAAGTACTGCAGCGGATATTTTCATTGCGTGACGAACTGAGGATTTTTCTGCTTGATTATGGAGCTTCTTTTGCAAATTATTTTACTGATGCTAAGTGGCTCACAGATCTTGCATACCTGTCTGACATTTTTGAAAGAGTTAACACCCTTAATTTGTCTCTTCAGGGCCTGAATTCAAACCTACTAACAATGTCTGATAAAATTGTGGGGTTTGTGAGGATACTGGAGCAATGGAGGGAGCAGGTTGATGGGGGAAATTTAGACATGTTCCCGACCTTGGATGGATTTCTCACGGAAAATGAGCTTAACTGGGATGTTACAAAAAAATAAATCACTTTCCATCTGCAAGTATTTTCCTGAGCAGCATAGTTGGAACCAGTACGACTGGGTTTGTAACCCCTTCATCGAAAGCACAGTGAGTCTGTCATCAAATCAGCAGGATGCCCTTCTGGACCTTTCAAGTGACCATACTTTGAAGACACTGTTCGACTCAACCACGCTGTCAGAATTCTGGCTGGCAGTGGAGACGGAATATGCTGAACTTTCAAGATTTGCAGTTGATGTACTCTTGCCTTTTGCCTCAACTTGGCTCTGCAAAGCAGCATTTTATACGTACATCAAAAGCAAGTATCGCTCACGCTTATTGACAGTGGAGGATGATTTACGGTTAGCCGTGTCGGGAATCTAACCACGGATTGGTATGTTGTGCTCTCAGAAACAGGCTCAGCCATCACACTGAATCAGGTAAGCTGGTTATATATTTATATTTCAATGTAATTAATGCTACACACTTGATGCGCAGCAAATAATATGTGAATAATGTTCACACACGCGTTACTTTGTGTGAAATTAGACAATTCGAAATTAGGGGGGAATTTGTAGCTCTAGAGGCCCTGATAAGGACAATTATGAAGTACTAACTAACTAAAAAAACTAAACTGGAATGAGGGATGTAACGGTATGAAAATTTCTTATCATGATTATAGTGACCAAAATTATCACGGTATTGTTAAAATGTGCTGGAGATGTTCAAAAAGTACAGACACACAAATCACTTCAAGTTTTATATTTAAAAATCAACAAACAGCAAATAAAATGACTTTTTGTTTGCATAATCACTAAAACAATAACATTATTATTGACTGAAAACAGTTTAATAGCATGTTCAAATATCTAATGTAAATGTTCAAATAAAGCTTTGAAAAAGTTTCATATAAAAGGTAAACCTCACATTTCAGCCTTTAAATAAAGAAAAGGGTTAAGTCAACATGATAATTTATTAATAAATGATATGTATTTTATCTGCTCCATAAATAATTCTAGATAACTTATCTGAATTGTTTAAATGTGTAGAATCCACATAAGCTTGTTTTTCATCAACCGGTCAAAATTTACAGCAGGGCATGCAAATTTGGTCCATTTTTGGCCAGACAGAAACTGCACACAGGCTGAATGTGAATGTAAGTCTCTGTAAATCCACCCTCTGACACTAGGTGGCGCTTATGGAAAAGCTGAATTACAGCTGTTTCCCGTAAACTCCGTGGACAGAGCAGCATTGCGATTAAGAACACTTCCTTCAGGTATTACATGGAGCGAAGATGAAAACAAAATGCCATCGAATCGTTTCTTAAGACAGTCAGAACCTTCAGAGGTACATTCATATAATTAATTAATTCATATTTATTTGTATAATTCCCTCAGCACTCTTTTAAAACCTCCCAGCTTTTTTCCGCCGTGTTTTCACTCAAAACGAAACTACTCTGCGTGCTGTGTGCATGTGAGACTGTTACTTAAAACTGTGCTTTATGCTGGACAGTATTTATTTATCGTGAGTTGTTCAGATCATGGTAATCGAATACAGTTTTAATGATAATTAAAATATGAAACGGTAATACTAACCGTGGGGAATTTTATCATGATTTATCGGGGGGTTTTTTTATAAGGTATGCCGTTTTCTCTGCTTTGTGCACAGTGTACAGCTACTTTTTTTTGTGTGTTTTTTTTTATTAAACTCTATTTCAGACTTCATTTTGTGCACTGTCTGTATCAGTCAAAGAAAGGTTCATAGTATTTGAAAAGTTATTCAATTCCTTCCACCCAAGCAACCAGCAATTTAACATTTAACATTTGTTTGTGTAGTTTGTGGACTATATTTGTCACTGTTTGTGCTCTTTGGGGGGATTTTGCTCTTTTTGGGGCATTTAATTTGCAGCTCATATTTATACAAAGTTTTTTCTTCTGTTTTGTGCACTAAATTCACTGCTAATTTTTAATTTGCTTATTTTTGGGCAGTAAGTTTTCGCTCCTGAGTTACACAGTAACTAATGTATGTAGTCAGAAGGTTTAATGATGCTACTGTTTATTAAATTAAGTTGTGTGATCTTTGTATTGACCCGTATGTAGGGCTGGGCGATATGTCTCATGCGATATGCATGCGCATCTCGACAGTAAAGCCGGTTCCTTGATTAGCGGTAAATCTCCATCACCTGTTTTCAAA
Organism: Acrossocheilus fasciatus; assembly: GCA_036784905.1. NCBI lineage: Eukaryota > Metazoa > Chordata > Actinopteri > Cypriniformes > Cyprinidae > Acrossocheilus > Acrossocheilus fasciatus. Next base: position 5,558,624 of record CM071960.1, read on the forward strand.
TGGAGCGGCATTTAATACACGGAGCCATAGATCACTGACAAGCTACGCAATATCACATTCATTATTGCAGATGAATCGCCTTCGATAATGAACACGATATTGCCAAGCTTGCAAGTGAACTACGGCTCTGTGTATTAAATGCCGCTCCATTTGAAAACGAGTGATGGAGATTTACCGCTAATCAAGGAACCGGCTTACTGACAAGATGCGCATGCATATCGCATGAGATATATCGCCTACCAGTATGTTTTAAGATTTGATAATATGGTAGAAGACACTTCGGTCTTGGCTCTAAGCACTGCTTGCAACATCAGGCAATGTGTCTGTGTGTCATTGCCATTGACAAATCTGTGCACGCTTTTTGCAGGGTTGCAGATACTCCAGTATGAGGATGTAATCCTTTTCCTCTTCAAACCAATCCACATTGTAGGGGCTTAACAGAGATTTGTTTCATCACCAGATTTATAGTCAGTTCTGCAAACACTGGCTTGTAACACCCAGTCTAGAGAGAAGAGTTCAACAAAAGGTTAGCTGACCATGGGTATATTTGATTTTTCAGAATACAACAAGAGTGATTTTACCTGCTGCCCATCGTTTTTATATAGAGTACTAGGTTTATCATTTGCATTTGGATTCCTGGATAAGGGATGAGACATACAGCATGTGTATAAATACACAGACTTGACCCAAGGCCATCCAGTAAGGTTAAGCTGGATTGAGGATCCAATTGAGGATCCTGCAGCACCTTTGCTTTGAGCATGGATGGGTCTGGTTGAAGAACTCATCGTGCGTCATCTGTGGATCTTTGGTGGAATAGGGCTCACTTTGTTGTACTTTTTGTGTTGTGTAGTTGCACAATTTATAGCCTGCCATGTTCTCTTGAAGAATGCCTTTCTTTATATGCATTTTTTCTATAGAAGGAAAAAAAATTAAATGGATAAAGAAATAGAAGAGTTAATTATTACCACCAGATATCATAAGTCAGATATTAAGTGAGTGAGAGAGTGTGTGACATGATGTGCAGACATTTTTTGCTGTGGTGGGTGACATATGGGATATTTTATTATGTCTTGACACTGGATGGGCCCAGCAGAGGATCTCTTTGATCCTGTAGAGCTATTGGCTTGAGGCCGAATAGGCCTGGCTGTGGATCAGCTAAAAGACTGAAGAGGGGCCACTTTGTTGCTTCTGTATTGACATTTTTACAGTCAGCCATGTATTTTTGACTGTACAAATGCTTAAAACATTTTGCATTAAACCTGAAATAACACAACAAAACCATATATAGTATGGGCTTGTAAATTATTATTGAATAACCTTGAATATAATTGTATATTTTTGTAATTAGTCCTGGTACTTGAAATTGACTGGCTGAATGGTGCCCTTCTTACTCCCTTTTTTTGCATTTGCCTTTGGTGGAAATGCCACGTTCTGTCATGAATAGGGTGACCATACGGCCATTTTTACAGGACGCACCCTTGCCAGGATTTCTATATTGCTTAAAATATCCAGGTTTTGGCTGTTTGCACTGTGCAGATCGATCGTTGTTTGACATTATTTCACGAGAGCTATAGAAAGCAGAGCAGATGGCTCCTTATGCTTTCAAACCGCTCTCGCGGTACTTTGTTTTCAATGATCGGTGCGCAGCTTCAAGTCGAACGAATGAACAAACATGTGCGTGTATTTGCATCGCTTTGATCGTTCTCACCTTCTCACGCGACACGACTGGTCGATTATGTACAATACCTGCATGTTATTGGTCAAACTACTTTGGATGTTTTAGGCAATATAAAAATCCTGGCCAGGACGTGTCCCATATAAATGGCAGATATGGTCACCCTAGTCATGAAACTCTAGATGGCACAAGCGAATGGGTCGTTAATGCAAACTGATGATATTCACAGCGTTAAAGTCGGCATGAAATCAAAATGTACAATTCTTATTTTTTGATGGAATACTGTAGTGTTTATTATAAAGAATTCATCCGTGCATTTAATTTTTTTTTTTTTTTTTTAAATTCATGTACCCTCGTAATCTTTAATCAAAAACTTTAACCTCCCCTCCCCCTCAAAACGACTCCTGTACTCTTCCGGTCACGAGTGATGGCGCAAGGGCGGAGCTAGTGATGTGAGGGGTAAATGCTGGGATAAACGACAGGGGAAAAGCTGAAGCTGATGCTTCACTTTATAGCACTGACACCAGTCATGAGGGAGTATGTTACCCTTAAACACTGAAAAGATATTACGTCAACATTACACTTAGGACATCGCAAACTAATTTGTTTCATGAATATGACTTAACCTGATGGAGGATGCGCTCATATTCAGGCAGTCTCTCTCTCTCTCTCTCTCTCTCTCTCTCTCTCTGTCTCGCGGACTGTTTTGGCATGTTTTATGCTGTTGATCGTGGTCGTCATCCCTAATAAATAGCTCATTTATTCATGCTTGGGTGTTGGCGGTGAATCCAGTGGCGAGAAATCCCCCACCACTAACTGCAAACTGGCATTTCAGATCTGCCTCCATTTTGTTAGTTACACCCCAACTTCCAACGATCCAAACAATTCTCGAAGGACAAAATCAAGTCCCACCCTCTCATTTCAGATGCAGTTTCATGCTGACTTTAAACTACTTGGCACAAGCTGATTGGTTCATGTTGCGTACTCAGCCAATAAGCTTGCTGCTTTTCATTTAAATGGCTGATTAGCATCCACTTGAGCAGTTCGCAGCGTGCTTTCAGAGTTCCTCTGAAACCCTCCGCCTTCCCCAGCTCCACCTGTATAGATCTGCTACGGGTTATTATATGCTATTTGTGCAGCAGCAGCAGTATCTTAAATACTCACAGCACCATATCGGCATATGTACTGACAGTAGCAGGTCCTTGCACTTGATTGCAGCAGCAGCAATAATCTACAACAACAGCAGCAATTCAGCGACAGAGTAGCAAATATATTCCGCCAATACCAAATACATTAACATTGTCATATCCATTACAATGCTGAAATCTTCCGAGAGTTGTCATGATAGATATGAGGGATATTGTGATGTGTATGTTCCTGGAAGAAAACTCAGGACAGCAATTGACACGTTTGAGGGAGTTCAGAATCAGTGCTTAGTACTGATATAGAGAATAACTCCCTTTGGAGTGGCCTTTGCACAATGCAACTGTACAGATTTTTTCATGCACAAACAGCAACATTACACACTAAAGGAAGAGGAAAATGTAAAAAAAAAAAATGCATAATTGGACTGCTTTAATATGTTCTCTATGGAGACAACTCACTAGGTTTAGGAACGAAGTGATGATATGTTTATTGAAACAACCTGGTATTGCATTCTGTAATGTGATGAATAGAGGTGTTTCATGTATGTATTGTTTACACAGTAGGTTCAGACAGTGACCATTCCTCTGCAGAGTGCGGCACCATCAGTCAACATGGCTCTGAAACCTCGAGCGCCTACAGCATGATTACATGTTAATTTGACTCTCCGCACCTCCCCCCCGCTCTCTAGTCCACCCTCTATATCTCTGTCTCACTATCCCTTGTCGCACGAACATGGACATCTCTCATTTTTCTCCATGTCTTGCTGATCTCCGTTAAATTCCCCTCATCACCTCTTTGATCTTTCCATCTTCACATTTTCATCTGTGTTGTTTTAACACAGTGGCTTGATATTAATCAATTACAGGAGATGAAAAAGAATTTGTAGCTTTGATGAAAATGTGTGCAGTAGAGTGGAGGCTGTAGATGGTGTAAAAGTGCTGATGTAAGCAGGAAAGAACAGGGACTGCAGAAAGAGGACCGAGCTAATGATGTATTGATCTGACACAGCCGCAAGGCACACACTTCTCTGTCTGGCTGTAATGTGTATGTATTTGCATGCAAGGTGTGTTTCTTCCACATCAGAAAGGAGATAGCAGTATGTCTGAGCATGTACGCAGAGGAGAGGATGTGAGATTATTTTCCTATTAAGATTGATCTCATTTGTGATTGCGATTGTAATGTTTCCCTCTAGGACCAACATAAACACTTCCTCTGAACTGAGAGGAACTGAGCCCTTCTGGTGGCTGACTACCTGCCTGAATGAAAGCTTAATTATACAATCTGTTGTAGGAGGCTTGTTGCTCTGCATGGTTTTAAGTCCTTTCATTTACTACAAATAGTGATCTCTAGACTGCTCCAAATTACTCCCATTCATATTTATATTCATATTCATATCACTTGCATATCCTGAAGATCCACTGATTAAAATTATGCCTTGTTTGATGCTTAAAAGTAATAGAAAAAACCTTTATCATTTTGCCCATTATTTTAAAACTAAAAAGCTGATCTGTATTCTGATCCAGATTACTGCCACTTACATCCACTCCAGATTCTGATCACTTGCAAATCCTCTAAATCCACTAGTTTGATCCTTAAAGGGTTAATACATAAAACCTTATGTAACTTTGCTCCCTTTAATAAAAACAAAAACGAACAAAAAAACACTAATCTGTAATCTACTCCAGATTACTCCCATTCACTCTGGATTCAGATCACTTGCAAATCCTCTAGATCCACTTGTACAAATGATGCCTAGTTTCATTCTTTAAGGGGTAATACATAAAACTTTATACAGCCACTCTTATTTAAAAATAAAATGCTAATGTGTAACCTACTCCATTTGACTCACATTCACATTTACTCTGGATTGAGATCACTTGCATATCCTGTAGATCCACTGGTTCAAATTATACCTAGGGTTAATACAAAAAAAATGTAGGACTTTGCCCATTATTTTAAAACTAAAATGATGATCAGTAATCTGCTCCATATTACTTCCATTTACATTCACTCTGGATTCAGATCACTTGCAAATCCTCTAAATCCACTAGTTTGATCCTTAAAGGAGTACTATCACCGGTACAACCATCTCTGCTTTCGCTCTCTCTTCTCAAAAAGGGTGTGTTCATTTTTAACACTTTTTTTTGTGTGTGTGTGTGTTGACTGTTTTAACAAGTTTTGTCATTTTGTGTTTTGACACAAATTCTGTAACTATTACACATTAGTGTGTAGAAATTTCCAGGAATAACACATTGGTTGAGTTAAAAGTAACACAAAATGTGTTGTCCTTAACTAGACACAGAGGTGTGTTAAGAAAAGTAAAGCGAACAAAAATAAAAAGATCAACAGAGTTCACAATATTAACACAAAAGTCACTATACAGAGTTAATCTTTCTTTTCTTAACCACAATTTCAACCAGCCACCAACAACAACCCCCACATCCAGATCAGTATTGCAGCATTTTTGAGAGATGCGCAGTTCTAGCCTCGGCCAACCACGGGGCACGTACCGGCGCGTTCAATTAGGGCAGGGCCATCTGTGAGAACTACAGAGAGAGAGAAAGATGCAAAGACACCACATACGTCTCAACGTAACAACTTCCTTTTGCTTTTTATCATATTCTCATATCATATTCATATTCAGATCACTTTGTTTTGTTTAAAATCTAAAGGGTTAAAACAGTTATGAATGCTAAATTCAGTAAATCTAACTAAGCTCTGCAGCTCAACTAATTTCTATTCAGATGTTGTCTCATCTGATTTAATTTAATCGACAATACAAGGGCATAAAGGGGACTGAAAATCTCTCACAGAGGTTTTTATGAGCAAAGGACTGCATTTAATTTGAGAGCAGGAGAGTTTTATGTCAGCAGTCATATCCAGCCAAAATCAAATATTTAAGAAAAGTTCTGCTTTACTCCATACTCTCAGCACAAATTGTATCTGGGTACAGAACACCCAGGGGTGCTGCTTATCAGGAATGATCAAGAGTATCCACAGCCACTGCTCCCGTATTGATTTGGATTAAATCAACATGCAGACGTGTAAACGCTAGCCCTAATCTCCATGAAACCGCTTATCAAGGGATGAAGAGGAGAGCAGGGGTGTTAAGAGGAAAATAAGAGTGAGAGAGAGAGATTTCTGTACCCCTAAGAGTGGTTTGTGCTGTTTATGTAGAAAAATTACTTGAGGCAGATTTGTCATTAGAATATTGATCGAGTCTGGGTTCTCTAGAGACGAAAGCAAAACTAGATTACAACAGGGAAAAAAAAACTGCAGCGTTTGTGAGAAGCGCGCTGCGTATCTAATAAGAAGCTGTTGACCAGACTATACTGTATATATTTTTTCTGGCAGATTCATGTTTATTTAAGAGGACAAGATAGATTTAATGCTGAGTCTGAGGTGAAATTAAATGGCAGCATCCAGAACATTTGCAAGGAAGAAAGAATAAAACACAAGCAGAACTCTGTGAAGATAGCATGTTTCCCCCTGTAGTCAGAAATTGTATGCCTTAAAATTCCTCTTTGATCATCAAAATTACATATTTTTTTTTTTCTTGTGAAAAAAATAATTTTCTCATGCCTTAAAGTAGCTTGAATGTAACTCTACACCCTTGCCTCATTTACTACACGCGGATCTATGAATATGCAAATTAGCCCCGCCTCCACTCAGTCACACTAGCCAGGGGCCTGTACCATGAAGCCGGTTTAGCTGGCTAGCCAGGTAAGTTTCAGTTTAGTTTGCCCCAACGCTGGGTTTTAGGTACCATGAAAGTGGTTTGGCTTTTAGGAGTGTTCATCGCCATAGTAACTTACTCTCCACAGCTAACCTGCTCAGGGGCAGGTTATGTTCTGGTTTAGAGATCACAAACCGAAATTTGTCCAATCAGCTTCAAGCAAAGTGACACGTCTCTGACGCAGTAAAGCCACTCCTCCAGTTTCTCTTACTCCAAATTAAAGGATGCTACATAATAAAACATTTTCAAATATAAAATCATCTGATTTTTAGAGATGATTTTTTTTTTAATAATTATTTTATATTATTCATATAATTGTTATACCCTCAATCCATTACACAAGCCAGTATAGTTTAATATTAATTATTCTGCTTTTATTTAAAATCAATGTAAACATACAGATAATATGCAATATAAATAAGTTTTAGAATCAATAGCTTTAAACATGACTACATATGAGCTTAGATTAAAGTGTTTTTATACCTATAAATATTATCATCTCTATGAACTAACTTTACAACTTTTACTTGCACTTATATGGTAAGATGTTTTCTTAAAGTTTTCCTCTTTCATGGATAGATCGTTTCATGACCGTGCTGTGTAAATGTGTTTAAATTCTTCATATTGTTCAATCTTTTAATCTTTGCACTGACTCTCTCACAAGAAGAGAATCATAATTTTAAGGCATGTGATTGGCTGCTCATTACTGATGTCACACTTTCATGTGCACACACTCCATTAACTCAGGATAAAGCCTGAGTTGACAGAGAAAGTTGATGATCAGCTTCATGGTACCAACACAGCCGGATTGGACTGGTTTGGTTTGGTTTTGTCAACTCAAAACTAATCCTGTAACCCTGGGTTTGTTCAGCCACCATCATGGTACAGGCCCAAGGGCCTCCTGATCCACGGATAATGACTGATAAAACTATGTTTTTACTTGCGCACAACTACTGTGGATACTGTAATGGTCTTTAAAGTTACTTACTTGACGATGTTTTGTCTTCAACATGCCATGAAGACTCGAATGCAGCCAAGTTTGAGATTCTTAATTTGTGTCCGCGAGCAAATGTGAGTGAAGTGCGGCCGCCAATGCGGGAGAGGTGGGTCTGACTCCGGGCTACTTTTACACTCTTGCCACAGGTTATTATTCAAGTTAGCAGTTCTAAATTCACATTAAACCATGGCTTCATGGGTTTCTTGCTCTATTTTAATTTTGGTTTTGTGCATTCAGTTGCCGCGTTTGTGTAAATGGAGCGAGGGATATGCTAGAAATCTATCCCTTGACGTGACTGGTTATTGAGTTTTGTGACGTAGCAAACTGAGGGCTGTTTCAAATGGCGTTTCTGGTTTCAGCCTTTGGGAAACTACAGTTTTAAGGACAAAATACTCAACAATGGTGTTGATTAATGGATTGGCACATGGTTTATCTAAAAGCAAATTAAAAACACTACATAGACAAATAAACAACATAACTTGATTTTCACTACAGGGGGACTTTAACTCTTCTTTTTCTTTCACATTCATTGTCTTTCTTATTTTTGTCATTCAGTTCATTCAGCTTTGGCATCTTAAACACACGCACACACACACACACATGCATTTATATTTTAATTGCAACATATTTTGGTGGCACATTTGTTTTGCACACAATGTTGCCAAAGTAAATAGAAAAAGTTGCTAGTAAAATAAAATTAAACAAGGCATGAACATTAAGAATGTTCTGTTTCATACAGATATCTTTTGTCAGTAAGATATCTTTTGTTAATAGCACCTTACAGACACACTGATTGGCCTATATGTTAAGTACTATGTTGCGTGTTGTTGTTTTTTGTTGTTGTTGTTTTGGCACACAATATTGCAAATGCAAATGCAAAAAAGCAATAAACAATAAAACCAAAATATTTAATATAAATCAATGCAAATTGCATTTATGAAAATACAAGTTTTGCGGCAACTGATGCATAACCGCTCATCCCCAGAAGCACTTGACTTTATATCTGTACCTAAATGTGTCATGTACCTTTCTATAAAATACCATGCTTCCTCTAGGCTAGTTGTCATTATCTATGAAAGTAACACTGCAAGACATGTCACAGTTTTCTGCTCAAGGCAACATACAGTCACAACCTGAACAGATTCGGCTTCTCACAGAAAGCAGCTTTCGCTTATCTCATGTGTTGGACTGTCCCTTGTGAAAAAGAAATACACTTTACCATATACTTTTTAAAAGAAACTGAACTACTGTCAAACATTTATGGCAAACTAAATTATATTTTCTGTTGAACTATTGAATTGTTCAATAGATTGATTCTATTGAACTTTATTTGTGTATTTAAATTAAATATATTTGTATACACATTCATAATGATGACATTGCATTTTAACTTTAAATGTTATATTCATTAACACTACAGTTAAAATTATAGTCAATAATTTCACATGTGCTTTATGTTAGTTAAAGGGATAGTTCACCCAAAAATGAAAATTTGATGTTTATCTGCTTACCCCCAGGGCATTCAAGATGTAGGTGACTTTGTTTCTTCAGTATAATACAAACAAAGATTTTCAGCTCAAACCGTTGCAGTCTGTCAGTCCTATAATGCAAGCCAATGGGCACACAATCTTTGAGAGAAAAAAACATGCACAGACAAATCCAAATTAAACCCTGCGGCTCGTGACGACACATTGATGTCCTAAGACACGAAACGATCGGTTTGTGTGAGAAACTGAACAGTATTTTTATAATTTTTTACCTCTAATACACCACTATGTCCAACTGTCCTGAGCGTGTGCACGGCATCTGGTGCGTGACTGTATACATCACTCATTACTCATACTCCCAGATGAGTTTGTGTGAGCAAATGTAATTTTTTAGGTTTAAGTCGGTTTGAACAATCAGGATAAGCGCAAGTAATTACCATTTTGATTAGCCGTCATACCCACAATCTGTGCGCTGTGTAAACAATTAGTGACGTATACGCGCGAAAGATCACTTCCGGCGCTTGCATAAACTACGCCAGAGCACATACAGACGTCACGCACTGGATGCCGTGCACGCACTCAGGGCAGTTGGACATAGTGGTGTATTAGCAGTGTTGGGCACATTACTTTAAAAAAGTAATTAGTTATAGTTACTAGTTACTACTTACAAATAGTAACGGAGTTAGTAATTGAGTTACATCATTTTAAAAGTAACTAATTACCAGGGAAAGTAACTATTGAGTTACTTTTTAAAAAATGTTCAAATGTCAAATAACTTTGGATGCCCCCAATGTTAAATATGTTAAATTAATGAAATGGACACTAAAAAGAATAAATTATTATTATAAAATATTGTATATTAATCTACACTATTATCTACTGACACTTAGTATCAGTCAGTCAAGCATTATAATATAATATTATGATAATTTTATATTATATGATGATAGAACTTTAGAATAACCAAGTATGAATGCATATTTGTCATCAATATAAAACGCACCAAGGATTAATGAGCTGCTGGGTTCATGAATATTAATCACGTTGTCTGAGTTCGCTTGAATTGATTTGCTGAAATCAAAACAGTGATGATAATAGGTGAGCGCCGGCCAATGAGATTGTAGTTTGCGCATTAGTTCCGCCCACAACCAGAGAAAGCGGCAGTTCTTAAAAGCTGAAGAATTCCAAAGGAACTCCGTTATTTTGACAGGAAAATACAACAAAGAATATCGTTTACATGTAGCACGTCAATTCTGCATGTTATGAAAGACTCTCTTGCTCTGTATCTTTCTTTGCGTGCGTGTGTGTGAGAGAAAGCGACGGCGAGTCGTGCGCCTTCACACTGTTTATGGTACGTCAAATACAGCTACACTGCGCATCCATTCAGATTAACTGAAAAATTTAATTCTAATAATATAATATAGTAATGCCACATTTTATTGTCAGTAACAGTAACGGCGTTGTAACGGGGGAAACAGTAAAAAATAAACACCGTTAATAACGCTGTTTATTTATAACTCCGTTATTCCCATCACTGTGCATTAGAGGTAAAAAATGATAAAAAATACTGTTCAGTTTCTCACACAAACCGATCGTTTCGTGTCTTAGGACATCAATGTGTCGTCACGAGCCGCAGGGTTTAATTTGGATTTGTCTGTGCATGTTTTTTTTCTCTCAAAGATTGTGTGCCCATTGACTTGCATTATAGGACTGACAGACTGCAACGGTTTGAATTAAAAATCTTCGTTTGTGTACTACTGAAGAAACGAAGTCACCTACATCTTGAATGCCCTGGGGGTAAGCAGATAAACATCAAATTTTCATTTTTGGGTGAACTATCCCTTTAACACATCAAAATAAGTGTACTCCTTTAAAGCACAGCATACAATTATAAAAACATAATGTTTTAAAATATAAAGTAAAATGTTTAATTTAACATTTTTACAAAGTGCACTTTTTAAAAGTGTACCTACTGTAAGTGTGTTAAGACTGATGAAAGTGAACACTCTTTATTGGCATTTTATTTCATTCATCATTAAGTTATTGTCTGCATGTACAGTTTTAAGATTTGAAGAACGAGCAGATATTCAGTACAATTTAGTACACTTTTCTTTTCTCAAGGGGCCTATTTAGGACAGTCAGTGTTGTAGTACAGCAAGAAAAATCACTGTGCCCTTTTCAACGAGGACATGTTCTCATGACAGTGACACCGCAGCCTCTACTGGAGCCACTCCACAATGATCTCAAATAACACCCACACTAGAAACCAAACGCCTCATAAAACATCTAAAGTGTAACAAAGACATTTGGCTTGACAAAAAAGAAAAAAGATATATATATATATATATATATATATATATATATATATATATATATATATATATATATATATATATATATATATATATATATATATATATATATATATATATATATATATTTTTTTTTTTTTTAAACTACATGCAGAATAATTCTTGATCCCTTGTCCAAAGAATACTTTGCCCAAAGATCAAAAATCCGTCATGGTAGCTGTGTTTCAGTCATACTAGCTCAAGGTGATCAAGCTATTTGTTGAAACATGGTAGCTGGCTGTCCAGTTAATGACCAGCTGGAAACTAGTAAATGGGTTTTCTGTCAGGGCTGTTTTTTCCCCCATCCCTTGGCCAACCACCTCGCATCTCAGTCCATCCTTTTATCAATTGGTTGTCGATATTGTTTTCCCAGCCCCCACCGTATGTGACTAGTCTCCACCTTCAGCTGGTTAAGCAGCATTCCCACCATTAGCTATCAAAGCCTCATCTCACAGCCAATTAACCTCTGCTGACATTGGGCACATCTCTCTTTCTCATTCTCACTGAACATCATGCCATCCATTCATTCCCAGTTTGACAAACATACACTTTTGCCCGGTGTATCCTTGGCCCTGTTTACACCTGGTATTAAGATGCATTTTGATCAGTCGTATTACAAGTAGATGAGGGAGACATTCCCGTTCACACTGGTGTTTTAATCCATCTTCTGTCCACTTTCGACCCCTTCTGTCCTGATTTCTTTTGAGGCGAGGGTCTATGGGCCAGTGTATGTGGGGTTTTTTTTTCTGATCTTGCGATCTGAAATAAGCTAGCACAATTTACATACGAGTCAAATGCTGTTTTTGTTTGTTTGTTTGTTCCAAAGCTATTTTTAAAATGTTTACTGCAAGGATAAAAAAATTCTCTACACAGTCAAAATTGCACTGAGAGAAAAAAAAACATTAGTCACCTCTAATTTGGCAGCAAATTATTTACATTTTACTGGTATTGAGAACAGAATAATTTCTGATAAAAATCAGAAAATATAAGCAGCTGTAAAATTGTAGTACAATATTCCACTATAAACAAAACACAAATTAAATTGGAATTTGTTATAAGCAACAGAGACCTATAAACATCAATGCTATAAATGATATGTTGTGAGCATGTGAGCGGATCCGGTGCGATAACGGATATTGTTGTTATCACAGCGGAAAAACTAAAATATTCAGTCATTTTTTAGATAGAATAATACATTATTTATCATTATATTCTATTTTTCTTCATTTTCTCCTGTTGATTATGTGCATGCAAAACTAAACCACTGAAAATAAAAATGTATTTATTTTTACTGGGTGTCACATGTATGATCTGTTTTGATTTAGTTTTCTTTGTTTCCGTTCTCCTGCCTAGTTTGTTGCCATGGTTTTTGATTAATTAGGTCCACACCTGTTTCTGTTTCTCCCTGATTACATTCTTAGTATTTAAAGCCTGTGTTCTCCTCTGTTCCTTTGTCTGCTATCGATTAGATTTGTTTGGTTGTGCTTGTTTTCTCTTGTGGATTATCAAAGAATTATCTTGGATGATACTCCTTTGTCGTGCGCCTTGTTTAGCACACCAACCTGTGGCAGGATAGCAGATTCTCTAATTGAGTATAGTTTGGCGGCATTTTTCTTTTACTTTTGTTTTGTTTCTTTTTCCTCCCCTCTCCCGGAATGAAACTGCCAGCCGTCCAGCTCCTATGCCTGGAGCAGTTGGACCGTTCGCTGGAGGACCACACCAGGGCCTTTCTCGATCTGCCGTGTCTTACCCACTTCCTGGATCGCTTGCTCTGTGTTTTCTATTACACCAGCCTGAGCGAGTGGTGTAAACCACACCTACCAGCGAACGGTCCCCAAAGAGGAATTCGCCACTTTTGTGGAGTGGGTCCTGGTGAATTGTGGATCACACTTCACCATCGGCACCGCGGAGGAGGAATTCACCAGCCCCACTCCCGATTCAGAGCCCAGCCAGTAATCACCACACTACTGCTTGGAGAACTCGCCAGAGCCCACCGCAGCTGCAGAGCCCGAGCCTGCCGTGATTAGAGCCAGCGCTGGAAAGATTGACAGAGCTGAACATCGCCCTGGAGCCCGAGCTCGGCAACGCATCTGACTAGGCGTGTGAGCCGGCGACACCGTGTGAGTCCTCGTGGAGATCGAGGGCTTGGAGGGAAGCCCCTCTCACACTCCCGCCGCTGAGGGTGAGCTGCAGCTGGCCTCTGGACATAATTATTATGCAGAACTTATGGACATTTTCCAATTGGTCATAATCGCCTGGTTTGGGGAGGTAATACCCAGTTCTCCCGTGTCTCCTGTGTCTCCACTGGTTCCGCCCAGCCCTGAATCTCTTGAGTCTCCGCTGGTTCTGGCCAGCTCTCCTGCATCTCCTGAGCTCCCTGTGACTCCTAAGCTCCCACCCAGCCACCCTCTCCTGCCTCCTCTAAAACCAGCCAGTTCCTCAGCTCTATCTCTGCTGGTCCCTTTCAGTCCCTTAGCTCACCCTCAGTCAGCGCCATCTGGACGCTCTGATCCGCCACTGGACTTTGAGTCTCCAGCTCCGCCTAGGCGTGAGGATCCCCTGTCTCCGCCTCCAGCCTCTGAGTCCTGGACTCCACCTCGGTCCTTGGATCCATCGGCTCCGCCTTGGCTCTTAGCTCCCTCATCTCCACCGTCGCCTGTTATCCCACTGGCTCCACCAGGCTCCCTCGTCCCTCCAGCTCCGTCTTGGTCAGTCGTCGACCATCTGCCGCCTTGGGACTCACCTCCTCTGGCTTCACCTCGTCACTCCGTCTCTCTGGCTCTGTCAGGCTCCTCCTTCCCTCCGGCTGCACCTTTGTCCTCTGTCACTCCGGCTTTGCCGCCTACCCTATGGTACAAAAGGAGTGCATGTTTGTACCGTATTTTCCACTAAATGGTAAATATTATTACTTTTAAAGTACATATTAGTACTTTTGAAATGGTACCACCAGATGACAAGTATGGCTCTGTCAATTTTATATAACATTTAAACAACTGATGCAGTATGTGGTGCTTGGCATGTTTTTAGTCTTACATAGCATGCTGTAGAAACATATATAAAAACAATTGTTTACAATAGTGACTTCTATAAAGCAAAATAAGGGCTTTTTATAAATCCAGCTTTGAACCAAGTTAAAGGTACATTTGACACTTTTAGAAGCGTGGTTAGCACCCTTTCTTACCTTGGATTAAGAAATCCTGCTCTGGAGCGGAGTTGGCAGCACTTTGCGCTATTAACCCTGTATTGTGGTGCCAAACGTGTACAGTGTGAAATAAGTGGTCTGAATGTTGCTAGATGCTCAGCAACCATCAGCCAATCTTGTGCCTCACATCCACGTGCTTTGAGCAGTCGTGAAAACACAGCACATTGTATAAACAGTTATTTCAGCGTTCATAAAAAAAAAAAAAAAAAATCATGAATTTGATCTTTTTGACATCAATTGACTTGAATGCAAATTTGATAGGAAGTTTTGACAAATCAAAGTACTTATTCTATAAGCATTTGATTGGACAAAAATCTGTGTAGTGCAGGATGAGCCATCAAACTTTAGTTGGTTTTTGCAGTTTCTACAAAGACTGTGCATTATAAATACATGTAGGCTATTTGTTAAAATTTCATTTGAACTCTATTTCAGTTAAACTCACGGCTAATTCACATGGACTAAAAGCTAAAAATACCCGTAATGTAGAAGTAGGCTCCATGTTTTAGTGAGGTGATCAGGCTTTGATGTGATCTCAGATTTGATATTTTCAAACTTGAGGGAAACAGCACTATATCTAAAATCCACTGACAACTGAATTTCAGCGATGCTAACTTCAAAGTCGTCTAACCAACAGAGTGCTGATTTATCAGTCTGTTATAGTAGTTGCTTTAGCGTTTTACTTTCTGTGGGCTCCATCACTGTAAGAAAAATGTTAGACTTTTCATTTACAGTGTTTGCACACAGTTGCTCAAAACATTCTGTTGTTGTCAACTTCACTAATGAGGCTCATTAAAGAGGTATTCCTCTGAGGAAAGAGAGCGAGAGAGACGGAGATGAGGGATGGAGACAGAGGGAGATGTTTGGACATGGCTTGACAAAACCCAAGAGAAATCACAGTGATTTACTATTGACCCAACAGATCTGCAGTCATGATAATCTCTCAGCCTGAGGAGAGCTAGGAAACGGATATGATATTACACTCAATAGTCACTCTGTCACAGCGGTCTTTCTCTCTTTTAACACGTAAGATCATCTTCTGAAAATAAGGCTAATACCATGAAGTTAATAACACAGTTTATTAGGTCAAAGAATTGATTACTCTAAATAATGATAATAATAAACTACCAGTCAAAAGTTTGAAATAATTAGGTTTTTTTTTTTTTTTTTTAGTGTTTTTGAAAGTCTTTTATGCTGACCAAAGCAGCAACATTTATTTGATCAATTAAATTATTCCTGTGTTCAAGAAATTTGTATGCCAACCTTCAGTGATCATAATATGCAGAACAGCCAGATTTAATATTTAATATACATGCACTGGGATTTTGGGCCAATGATATTTTCTGGCTGGCTATTCAGAGTCAGACCAACAGATGCTGAGAGATCAACAAAAACACTCATTGGACAAATCAGTCAGTAATTGGATTGTTTATTCACCGTCATATCATTCCAAATCCAGTTTGATTGTTGGTGACATGCAGATATATCAACATGAATATTCAGAATATGATCTGAATAGGTATTTCCATGTAATTGTGCTTGGAGAGAAGCAAAGAGACAGACAGATGTACACATGCACACATCTCTGCAGCAGTGTCAGGTGGGTTATTTAATGATTGCCTCATCCCCTCAAGCACTAAATAAATGATGAGAACATTGTTAAAATTCTGCTCATATTCCTTCTAGCTTTCTCTCTTTCTGTCTCGTCTGTTGCACAGACAGGTGCTGCCACTTCACAATCTTGCCACAGAATTTTAACCTTACAAAAGACACTGGGCACTGCCTCGTGTTTTAAATGAATATTCAGCAAGAAAAATACATGGAAAAACAACATGAAAATTTGTAAGTAGGAAAAAATCATTAAGCCATTTTCATCTTCAAACTGCTAAACAAATATGTTGATTTTGATTTGAGAAGACAACAGTGCTATTATAAATTATAGATCCATATTTTGGCCAGAAGGTACGGAAGTTCTAAGCGGCCATGCATTATTATAATTTTTTTCTTTCTTGTTTTCTCATGATCACGATTTAATTTTCTTGACTTAACAAAAGTTGTTTTCTCATGATCACCACTTAGCTTAATTTTCTCGTGATCTCGACATTACAAAAATGGTTCTTTTAACAGTGATTGTTTGGTTTTTAAAACACAATGCATCGATGAGTCTACTGTTGCTATAGTAACGAACGCAAACTTGACCGGAACATTATAAAATACTTAACCTGGCTTAATGCATTAATTGAGAGTGTTTTTAAAAGACAAAACTCAGTAAGTATATACACATTATTAGTAATTCATATATGTACAAACAAAAAGATAAGCCCATAATAAGAACGCAATTCGTTTAATTCCGTGTTAAGCATTTTCCTCACATAGAATAGGCTTACGGACAACACGTAACATGGCTTAATGCGTTAAGGCAGTGTTTTTAAAAGACCAAACTCAGTAAATACATCATTAATAAAGCATTCTATGTATAGACAAACAAATAAACCCATAATAAGAACTTAATGCGTTTAACGCGTTAAGAATTTTACCCATAGAAAACAGTCAGAAAAACGCATTGCCTTCGCATCCTGGACTTATCTTCTTGTCTGTACATAGGCAATAATTTATTAATAATGTGTTTACTGAGTTTGGTCTTTTAAAAACACTTTCTTAACACATTAAGCAACGTAAGTGTTTGGGAATGCCCCCTTTGAGGCGCGAATGATCTGCTCTACTGTATCTTGTGGATATAGAAATGACGTCTACAATAAAATAAATAGGCTAATCAAACACAATAAAGTTAGGCTGCGCTAAACATTTTATTTGTGTAATTAACGTGTTTAAATGGTCGAACAACAAAGCATTTAACATCGCAAGCACAGGCGGAGCACCTTAGAAGAATGCAGAGAAGAACTAGCCTATTCTAAAAATCTTAAATTGCTTGGATTAAACTCGCTTCATTTTCCTCGTTCGTTTGAAATACAATTATATATAAAAATATATTATAATAATTTGTTTGTAAATTTTTATTAGTCATGTAGGATGGGCTGTGATATCATGTGCGTTACAAGCTTGGATGCTTCTATGTGTGTGTGGTTTACAAAGAAATGTAGAAAATACAAAAGATTAGGCTACAACACTGATTACATCACTGAACTAAATTATACACATGTGTAAATATCTTATTAATATACATTTATTAACAATAAAGATTAAAAATAAGAAAGATGCACAATAGTTCCTGAGGGGTGCCAGAAGGTTAAATCCTCCTAGGCCACCCCTGGTGCCCTCCTGGGATCGTCCTGGCTGGATTTCAGAGTGGTCCCTTTGAGGTGCTGGATTCAGTCGAGCTGAAGTTCCTGTCTGCTAGGACAGCGCTCCTGACCGTGCTCACTTCCATCAAGAGGGTCGGGGACCTCCAAGCATTTTCGGTGAGCGAAGAGTGCCTTGTGTTCGGGCCGGACTACTCTCAGATTGTCCTGAGACCCCGGCCTGGATACGTGCCCAAGGTTCCCACCACGCCCTTCCGCAGTCAGGTGGTAAACCTGCAAGCACTGCCCTTGGAGGAGGCAGATCCAGCCTTGGCGTGCTGTGTCCCGTAAGAGCGTTGCGCATATACGTAGACTGCACCCGGAGCTTCAGAAGCTCTGAGCAGATCTTTGTCTGCTACGGAGGTCAGCAGAAAGGGAAGGCTGTCTCCAAGCAGAGGTTGGCCCACTAAATAGTGGATGCCATCGCCTTGGTGTACCAATCCCAAGGCGAGCTGTGCCCCCTGGGGGTGAGGGCTCACACCACACAGAGTGTTACCTCCTCTTATGCGTTGGCGCACGGTGCCTTTCTGGCAGACATTTGTAGACCTGCGGGCTGGGCGACACCAAACACCTTCGCAAGATTTTACAGTCTCCGTGTTGAGCCAGTCTCTTCCCGTGTGTTGAGTAACAGGTAATTGGCGGGAAGAGCTGGCCGGGATCATGCTTGCTGCGCCATTCCCCCTCACCTGGGGATGCGAGCGCCTTTTATCTCCTCCAGTAAAGTTCCCCAGACGGTGAACCCTGGTGGAGTTCCTCCAGCACCCCTGGCAGTCAGACTGGGCAGAGCAGTCTGACGCCAGGCCCAGTATTGGTGTTAGCTTGCCCGGGTCTCTGGTCAGCCCCTGTACTGGTGTGTATTCTTCCACGGTAAGGATTCCGTCTTGGCAAACCCATGTCTTCCCTTTGACAGACCATTCTGTCAGTCTCTGTTGGCAGTTGTTCCATCTAGGGGTCGACCGATTATCGGCATTCTTCTGATTATTGGTATCGGTCATTTTCAAAACTGATGTGCCGATAAAATTAATTTCATTTTGAAATGCGCTATTTGGCTCTGATGCAGCCTGTCAGAACTCACCACTCTGTGGCCTAGAGCAGTCTCCGCCCACCGCGCATCTGATTTGTTGGGAGTCACCAGTCCAACCAATCAATGTGGAAGACCAAGGCACTCTCACACTGAAAGCGCTTGCTACAGTTTCAGTGATCACGCATCAGTAGTCTCTCAAAGGCAGCAGCAGACGTTGCTCAAGTTGCAATAAATCACAATCCACTACACTGAAGTTGCAAAACACCTCAATATTATCTATTTGTGGTTTCCGCGATGGGAAAACGCAGACGGAATCCCGGAATCCAGTCATATAAAGGGAATTTACTGTATAACGCAGAGTCACGGAGTTCGTCAAAGTTTGGATGAATTAATCAAAAGTAGGTCAGTACACTTAAATCGACTCGCACTATGGACTAGTATCTGTAAATATTAAGCTGCAAAAAGACTTATTTAAATATGAATTCTGCGTGTCTCTGTATATGTGAATGGCACAGACGCGCGGTTTTGATTATACACACACACACATACTGAAGTGCGCGACGCTCGCGGTGTTTTCAGCTTCTGCCATCTCAGTAAATGAGGACATAAACACATGAACAACATCCCCAGAACTGCTCTGAGAGTTGCTTCATGAGCATTTGACCGTTTCATTTGAGTAAAACGATCATCATATCATATACATAGGCTATACAGAAACTTAAGAGGTCCTCATGGCAACCTGTCAAAATAAAAGTTCGGTTTATCTACTAATACTACTACAACAACTTTTGTTTAAAAGAATAAATCACACAATACGCTATTTGTTCCATTTTTTTTATTTTAATGGTAAACCCATTTGTTTAAAAGATAACTGAAATTAATGTTGCATGGCTTCATTTGCACTGCACTGTAAATTAAAGCTAATCGAAATTACTGTCACATAGGCCAAGCTTAGGACGACATAAATTGTGACATTTCAATAGGCTATTAAACCAAGTGTGCCTATAACAGGCTATTAGTGTTATAGTTTAATTAAAATAGTTGCAGTCTTCACAATTTCTACAATGGATCTATGAAGACAATTAAATTATTTACACTTATTATATTATAATTATGAGAGGTTATGCTATTACACATACATTTCTAACATGTAAATTATTGAAGCCAAATACGTACATTTCCCCAAGCTGTTTAGCTGTAGTAGAGTATTCACATATCACATATCGGTCGACCCCTAGTTCCATCCCTACTCTCAGGTAGGACCTGCCTCAGAGACCAATTTCGTATGTGGTACTGCCCCGGGCCTGGGTCAGCCCATATCAGTGTCTCCACATGTCACCTCCCTATGGGCAGGATGTGGCCTCTGTAGCAGCCTTTTCCGGAAGGCTCGCTTCCCTGTCGTTACTGCCAAGCTGTAACAACAATTAGAAAAGACTTGAAGCAATCTTTCGTTGAAAATCCCTTCTAATTTATGTGTTGAAAGGAACAGCGGCTTGGCTAACTCCAGCAGCGATTTACTCACCTGCGGGTACCAAGGTTAGCGAATTTCCGCTGGGGCAATGAGAAGGTTATGACCTTTGCATGGCATTTGTCTGTCACGAGCTTGCTTGTCAACATTTGCAATGCCACAAGTTTGTGACTGGGTTCAGGTTGTGGCGCTTTCCATGGACTTCTAATGTCGTCACAACATAACTCGTAGTGACCGACAGATAGGGAACGTCTCGGTTACATGCGTAACCAGATGGTTCTGTCCCCATGCCACAATCTTGAACCATCGCTGGGTGCCAGGGACACGTTCTCGGCTCCTCAGCGGAAAACCTGACGAGTGGAAGCACTTGACGCCAACAAGAAGAGCTTCCAGACAGGTGATGAATGGCTTTGTGGAATCAACACGTTCATCCACTCGGCTCCGAAGCAAAAATCTGGGTGCACCTGTCGCTTATTTATACACGTATGTACGGGGAGTGGCTCAGGTTTGCAAAATCCACTAGCCAATATTAATTGGTGTTTTCCCTTAAAGTCAGAGATTATTGGGGCTCCCAAGTGAATCCCCTAATATCGTCACGACATAACGTCTCAGTTCCGTCCATCAGGGAACAAGGGTTATGTACGTAACCAAGATGTTATGTCGTGATCACGAGAAGTGATGGTTTAAAATTAAAACATCTTTAATGATGGATTTTTTTTTTTTCTTGCAAACACATGGCTTTTCACTTAAGACGTTAACTGACTGGAATGGTGTGGATTACTTGTGGATTATTGTGATGTTTTTATCAGCTGTTTGGACTCTCATTCTGATGGCACCCATTCACTGCAGAGCATCCATTGGTAAGTGATGTGATGCTACATTTCTCAAAATCTGTTTTGATGAACAGGCAAACTCATCTTGGATGGCCTGAGGGTGAGTGCATTTTTAGCAAATTTTCATTTTTGGATTAACTATTTTTATTAAAGGCACATCAGTGGAAATAGTCATAAATAAAACAAATGTAATGTATTCAACATTATTACCCAAATTTTATTGGAATTTACAGCCAAAAACATTTTTCATCAAACTACAAACTGCAATTCCATCTGGCTGAGAGAAATATGTGCACTTGATATCTCAGTTCACATTTCCCAATGTGTCTGTGTGTTGATAAATATCACAGTGATGAATCATCCAGCTGTGGAATATGATTATTCCGCTGACTGTTGATTGGCTGCAGAAAGGAGTGGGTGTGGCCTACTTAAGATATTCTATTAAGCAATGGATTGCATTACTGCTCATTAGCAGCTGACTGACAGCTCACAAAGACTAAATGGACAAGACCTCTCGTCTCTCATGAATTATGGAGCATCTAAAACTACATATAGGGTCAGTACTATCTCAGATAGCCTTGCTAAAAGAATTTCATCCTAATATAGCATGTAGTTGGTCCTTCCTGGAAATGTTTTACTTTAACTGACTGTTGCTGCTGCTTATCAGTGAAGAGATTTTTAAATAGAATGTCCTGTAGCTGGAGGAAGGGTTATCATGAATTCAGAATGCAGACTGTTTTGCATCTGTTTAGGGCACGGCATTATATACTACCCGTTTGGACACAGGTCAGAGCTGCAAATTTAAATACATTGTCAAAACAACCTAAAAATGCTGTATTACGGTTATCAAGTACTTGCACTTGCCTGTAGACTGTAAAACATAATACGTGACGTCACCGTTTTCACAAATTCACATTTTTGTAGTTTACATGGAGGCGATAATATCATTTTCAAAAATGTGTTTTGAAGCCTGTTTTCGAAAGTTTGCACTTCCAGGCTCGCAGAATGCTGTTGTCATGTAAATGAATAGACAAAACGCATAAGTCTCAAAAAAAAAAAAAAATTCTTTACCTTTACTTAATTATCTTTTTATGCACAATTTAATTTAGTTCATTCAAAATAACACCCAACTAGTTGGTTTAAGTCAATAAATTTAATGTAGTATGTTCAACTTTATTACGTTTGTCAAAATAAATTTTCTTAAGTGGGATCAAATACATTTTTTATTTTTTTTTAATACATTTCCTTATCCTCTAAAAAGTCCTCTAACTGTCTAACATAACTGAACATTAAACACTGACATGTTATTTCCTTTATTAAAAAACCCATAAAAACAACACTTAATCCCTAAATTTACTCTCCTAATTCAGTCCCTTGCGAAGCATGATGGGAACTACAGATCCACTGCCCAGTGAGTTATGTCAACAAAAATGATTCATGCAGTTTTTACATATATATATATATATATATATATATATATATATATACACATATACATACATACATACACACACACACACACACACACACACACACACACACACACACACACACACACACACACACACACACACACACACACACACACACACACACACACACACGCACGCACGCATATACACAAGGCCCCAAAAGGGGTTTTTGGGGAAACAAAAACCCCTTTTGGGGCCTTGTGTATATGCGTGCGTGTGTGTGTGTGTGTGTATATATATATACAAACACACACCATTTCTGTTTCCCCAAAGAACCATTTTAAGTGAACAATTCTTAATTAACATTTTATAATCTGAACCCCTTTCAATCAATGGAAAGGTTCCATGGGTTCTTTATGGTACCATTAGTGCCAATAATAATGGTCCATTATATGGCCCATATATATTGCTAAACATATGTATTTCCATGATATCTCCCAAAAAGAGGGTAAATCCATGTGCATCAATTTTATGTGCTGTTACATTTCGTCTGTGTGTCTAGCTGTGGTTCCCTCAAGACAGATTGAAGAGTATGAGCGCTCACACACAATCTGCCCAGCTCTAATCCTGTTACAACCCAACACCAAACCACATTAGTGTGTGTGTGTGTGTGTGTGAGAACTGGTATATATTGTTTATGAGGACACAAATCTGTATAATAACATGGGTACTACAATGTGAAGGTGGTTTATGAGGACACTGCCTATGCCTATGTCCCCGTAAACCAAAAGGCTTAAAAAAAAACATACTAAATGTTTTTTTTGTTTTGGTTTTTTTTATCTAAAAATGCACAACGTTTCCTTTTAAGGGGTAGGCTTAGGTGTTGGGTTGGTGTAGGGCAATAGCACACACAGTTTGTACAGTTCAAAAACCATTACGCCTATGGAGAGTCCCCGTAAACCGCATATACCAGACTGTGTGTGTGTGTGTGTGTGTGTGTGTGTGTGTGATTTTTATCATATTTCTCTGAATTTTCTCCAAATTGTGAGTGTTTCCACTATATACTGTAAACTGTATTATACAATTTAACCTCTATGAAGTATTGAGTTATAGTCTGAGGACAGGTTGGTGACAGTGTAATGTTATTATTTGATAATACAAAGAGGAGATAAAAGTATTTATTTTGCATTGTTGTGGTCATCTCTAATTAATTTGAGTTGAAATGTTGCTATTTATCTATTTTAAGTAATGGCATGTAAATGTGTGGGATGTTTTGTCCAGTGTCTCAGGAATCAGTGTTATGTCCATAAACAAGCAGTTCAAATTTCCCTGCCTTGCCAAAACCCTCTGAGATGCCCTCCACCCACCCACACACACACACACACACACACACACACTAATTACATTACAGCTCTTGGCTGTTTCTCAGCTTTCATCACGGTCTCACACCTGTTACCTAGTTTCTCTTCTGCATCTCATCCTCGTATACTCCCTCTCCTTTTCCTTCTGCTTTCTTTCAGATGGTCTTTGTTTCCATCAGCATAAAATAAATAGTACTTGTGAATTACATGATGACACCAGCACATCTGAACACAGCCCCATACATTAGGTGTGGATCTTTGATGCTTTGATCCAAACTGAAGATAAATGATTCATATTTTCAAAAGATCTCAAACCTGAATCATGCACAATAGAAATGAATCCATGACCTTATGAATATCACATCCATCCATTAGTACACAGGCTTTTTAAAAATGCATTATGCAGCAGAAGGGATGAGAGAGAGAGAGAGAGAGAGAGAGGTGGGGGGCATTTAGGGAAGAATGTGAAGCAGAGTAGCTTTATTGAATTTAAAATAAAATTACATATTTCTTGTTTCCTGTGATTCATTAAAATTATAGTTATTTATTTTAATTATGTTGTTATTTGTATTGCCATTACTAGAAACCCTTTTGTGTGTGTGTGTGTGTGTGTGTGTGTGTGTGCATATTGAGGCTTTGTGAACATAATTTAATGGGAAAATGTAATTTAATGTCATGCAATTCGTAAATATTTTAGGTTTTTGCGAATTGGTGGCTAATTCTTACAATTTCATTTGTACGTTTTTTCATATGACTGATGGTGAGGTTTAAGGGTGGACTTTCATGCTTACTTTTTTTCTAAAGATGTAAATACAATGTGAGTGCGTTTTCATACGAGGTTTCATACAAAATCACCACCTCGCCAAATCATTTCTCAATCACAACAGTGTACTTTGAAACTGAATTTTAAAATGTATAACCTGCCCATAGGGAAAAAAAAATGTTGATAAGGAAGTAAAAAAAAAAAGTGACATGGAATGATTGACTTTTCAGAATCTTTTTTTTTTTTTTCATATTTTATTTTTGATTATATTATTTTACAATATATTAATTAATTTCATTATTTAACTCTATTGGCACCCTGTTTTTTGTTTTTCTTACAAAAATATCTATAATAATTGATTCATTCATATAAATGTATACTTCTTTTTCCTCAGTATTTTCAAATCCAATTTCAATTGTTCAGTTTGACTATTTTCTGTGTTGTTTTAAAACGTACTTTTAAGCTGTCTGAATTCAATTCAATTGAAACGGGACATTAATAACTTGCTTTTAAAAAATAAGAGAGAGAGAGAGAGAGAGAGAGAGAGGACAGAATCTAAAGCAGAGAAACAGAAAAAGCAGAGGGGAGAGAGAGTGTAAAGAGAGAGAAAATGTGTGTGTGTGTGTGTGTGTGTGTGTGTGTGTGCACGAGAGGGGCTGGAGGATGTAGATTTCTGTTGCATCCTAAACTATTCCTCCAGTCAGTACGAGCCGTAGTGTGTGTGTGTGTGGCGCTTCACAGGGCGTTAATGTCTTTGTGTGGCGCTCTCTCTCTCTCTCTCTCTCTCTCTCTCTCTCTGCGCTGCAGTGGGGGAGTTTATTCAGCGGCTCACACGAGGGGACGAGACAGCAGCAACCTCCCCTCACCTGCCTGCTCGTCCCTCTCCCTCCTCCTTTCCTCCATCACAGCGATGCTGCTCTGAACAGGACCGAAAATTCAGCCCAAAGCTGGAGGAACTGATCCATATTGGTGGCTTTTTTCCATAAAGACTGCTTAAGGATTTTTCGGGACAAGAAACATGCCAGTATGGATTACTCAAATCCTGGCCAAACAAAAGGACGCAGCACTCTTGGGAGGAAGAAGAGAGAGAAAGAGGGATGACACGCCTCTCCCTCATACCTGACTTTCTTTCTTTGAGAGTCTGATGCTCTTTTTTTTTTTCTTCTCACGTCCCAACGGCTTTGTCACACTTGTGGCGACTGAAGGGTGTGTTTATGTAGGATGCTGTCTAGTTGAGGAATACTTTTGAGACTGTTGCGTTATTTTTTTTTTCCTGAAATCTTTCCCTCTAAGTCTTGCAAACTCTCTGAGGTTGTTTCAGGTGAAATACGGCAATCTTCTGTGTTTGCATGAGTGTGTGTGGTAACATTTGACCCGTCTGTGTATGTGGGCGGACGAGGGCGACGCCTGTTAGCGTCTCAGAGCGCGCTCAGTCTGTCTGGCACGTTACTGCAGCATGAATGGCTAGCCTGCAATCTCAAACAGCAGGGTGCGTGAAACAACACCAGCCCTTTGACAGTTTAATGAGGTTAAAGCTGTCCGCCGTCTTGAAGCGTGTTCATGTCAGAAACTGTTTTGTTTGAGAGCCAACATTTGGACAAATAGTTCGGTACTTTAATAATGAGCAGTGCTTAAGTCAAAGCTTTTTTTGGTGATAGAGTTTTGGAATTTTCCTCAGAAACTAAGAAAGAAGGGATGAGAAAGTGTGAAGTAGACAGAAGGAGGAAAGAAAAAGCTAAGTACAACAGCTAAGAAGAACTAGCTACACACTCCTTCTTTTGTAAAGACTGCTGCCTCAGATTTGAGCCTGCAATTGGATGAAGATTTATATGCACCTTCGGACAACTCAGCTTTCTAACAAAGTGTGCTCGCAGAACCACAAAGTGTTTGTTAAACCGAATGTCTGATAATTACATTTCGCAACCCACTGAGCTCCAAAGGCACCCAACTGGTATCTTATTAAGAAAGATATTGATTTCTATGTGACAGAGCGCCAATGATCACTATTAAGGGCTTGTGTTATTTAAGTGAATTTTCCTTCATTGATATAAATTTTAGCTGTTGAGGAACTGGGTTAATAATAACCGTGATGTACAGAGATTTACTACAAAATAAATATAAATGCATAATAGTTGTTCTTTTTAGAAACAAAAGTTCAATGTATTTGAAGCCGCTCCTTCGAATGTATCCTGCTTAGTTGGATCTGGTGGCGTTTGGTGTCCTGAGCGAGTATAAAGTCTCACAGATGGGCGGCCAGTCGAGTGAAAGATGTTTGCTGTTGTTCGCACCTAAGCAGAAGCGTTTAACAAGTGTATGTAGGAGTGCGTGGGATTGAATTTTCCTCAAGCGTACTGACTCTTTCACCTCGCGCTTTCATGTGCAACCAGTTTTCACCAATTCATCCAGCATGAAACATGCATGTTTATCCAACTGAATGCGATGCACGCTACACAGTTCAGAGTCTTCGAGATATGAGAGACTGACAAGAAACACCTACGTGAATATAGAAACTCAAGCAGAAGTTCAAAGCGAAAAGCTACCAGTGAAAGCGGAACAGGTGGAAAAGCACAAAGCCAAAGTGAGGCACATGAAATTGTTCAGTATGGATATGTGAAGGCGTTAAGCAGTCAAACTCTTCTTCGGTATCCACAGCAGTTGATCTAATCTGGGAGAGAATCATGGATCTCACTGCGAGGAGGAAATCTGTGGACTAAAATCAGTAGCTAGAGTCAAGAATTTCATCCACAGTTTAGTTCGAAATGAAAACACCTGACGTTTATGAGGGCTTTGTGTTTTGATTAGTGTTTTTGATCAGTTGTTTTTTTTTATTTTCCATCAAAAACTTTGGCAGTTAAGAACTTGGAATTGAACTGACGTTTCTTGGAAGCAAAAACCTGAAACAAAGCCACAGATTTCACCAAATACTGTGAGGCAAAATTATTTTTTGTTCTTGGAACGCTCCTCCTTGTTGGTCTCTCTTGACCAAACATTCAATCACTCCAATTATCCTTCCATTGCTTTGGAATAAAACATCGAACGTCGCACAGCCATGTACATGCAGCATTTACTGATTTAGGAGTAATTTGGATGTAGTCCCAGAAAAGCGCTGGTGGAAGTGGCCTTGATAAAAGCGTGAGAGCAAGCACAGAAGTGTAATTTCATGCTGAATTCCCTGAATTAAGCACATCAATGGGGACAGAAACAGAAGTGCTGTACTACAATATTTCACATCAAGCACAAATGGACTTTTTTACATACTGGAATTCATTTGTTTTCACGCTCCACAACAGACTTGAGTTATGACAGTTTGGATTTCTTCTGTTTTTTAGTTAAGTAGGAAGAAATGGACCGTTTGAAAAGCCGAAAAACTGAGCTTTTTTAAAGCCACGATAAAGACTTTTGCATGTGTCTCTGAACCAGAAATGCTTTGAACTCAGCAGTTCTCCTACTGTGAACCCGAGTACGTTTGTTAAACTCGTTGGATTGTGAAAGCTAACTGTACTGTCTGTGGGGATCTGGGATATGCTGCTTGGCTGAAGTAGCACAGCAGTTGCTCTGAGTAGGTGATCTGAGCGGGTTCGTGGCCTGAAGGTGTGCGGGGTCAGACGCCAGGATGGGGTGTAACATGTGTGTGGTGCAGAAGCCCGAGGAGCAGTACAGGGTCATGTTCCAGGTAAGAATCAAACCTAAAGCTGTTTCCTATCTGTCCATATTCCTACTGACTGAGGGGTAGCAACTTGCGCTGAATGGCCTGATACACACATCAACACACTTTTTTTTTTTCTCCTTCTACTTTTCTTTGATCATATATAGTTTATATCTAAGTTTATATCTAAGGCTATGTTTGCCCACATGCTACTGAGATCTGTTTTTCTCATGACAGAGTGAACCGCACAAACCACATGGAATATGATCTTTTCAATTCTGATATCTGCCACTTCCATATCTGGTATTAAATCAGATAGAGGTCAGATGATTTCCAATGTGACCACAGTCTGAACAGTCATATTGGAATTTATGCGACTTTTATGTCACTCTAGATCAACATTCGTCACGATTCTGCACTCATGGGAGTCTTAATCGCATTATGATGTTTACATGTCGAGAGCAAAGCTCTTCACTCCCGTTTACATGCAATTTCCATTATTCTTATTATTCGCTAAGAATTGTGGCAATTTTTTTTTACTGCCATTATTCACATACCCCACTGCACAGCACAAATGATGGACTCAAAAACGCTTTTGTATAGTTGCATTCCATGCTTTTTCGGCGCCATAGAAATGTGATGGTAATTCATTTGCCTTCGCTGCCGATGCGTTTTACTCGCCGTTTCTGGATGAGGGTAAGGAACGGAGAGACTGGTGGCAGCAAGTTGTGTTTTCCCCTAATGCGATGCTTTCTTCCCCGCCATCATTTCTAATCTGCGTATTATTACAGGTGCGTGTCACATCATTCATGTATGTCACAAGCACATGCACACTTTGGTCAAAGCGGCGGTACTGTGATTTAAGGTGTTTACATGCCTGTATATTTCGATTAAAATTGGCGTACGCCACCTATGTTAATACGATTATGCTTGCTGCGATTAATAGCTTAATCAGATTATTTAGATCGAAGTATTCATTCACATGAGGTAAAGTTTAATCGCAATATTGTCAAAATCTCATTATAATCGAATTAAGAGGGTGCATGTAAACGCACTGAATGTTAATGTATTTGGTCTTGGCGGAATAGATCTGCTACGCTGCTGCTGCCGAATTGCTGCTGCTGTTGGTTATTGCTGTAGTTGCTGCTGCTGCAAGCAGTTACAGGAACTGGCTACTGCCAATGCATACGGCGATACGGTGCTGTGAGTATTTAAGACATACTGCTGCTGCACAAATAGCATGTAATAACCTGTGGCAGATCTATACAGGTGGAGCTGGGGAAGGTGGAGGGTTTTAATAGGAACGCGCTGGAAAATGCTCAAGTGGATGCTAACTGGCCATTTAAATGTAAAGCAGCAAGCTCATTGGCTGTGTATGCAACATGAACCAATCAGCTTGTGCCAAGACGTTTAACGCTGTGAATATCATCAGTTACGTTAAGCACCCTGTGCCATCTAGTTTCATGAAAGAACTAGGCATTTATCAAGACAGTTGTGAAAGGTAGTCAGTGGAAGTACAGTGATGTCAGAACTCATAAGTATTACAATGACAACTCTGTATACAAGCAAAACATGAGGACTTGTATTATAAAAGTTTCAAAATTGTCTTTATTTTTCATATTGCCGGTGTATAATTTCACTGGTTCTGCAGCTTACTTTATGTCCTCCATGTTTACTTCCGTATGACAGCACTGTGTGCAAGTGTTGCCAAGTCCCCAGTTTTCCTGTGAAATTGGGATACTTTTTTCACTGTTGCAGTGGGTTGTTTTTCAACTTTATGGTTTGGGCAGATTTTGTTGTAAAACCTTGCAACCCTGTTCATATCATTCTTTTGCGCATGTGGGTCAGTTCAGAACCATGATCTGCTCACACTGGAAATCTGGTATTGACCACATTTATAATAAAAAAATAAAAAACGTGAACAGCTATACAAAAAATCAGATGTGAGCAAAAATCTAAATTGAGCACTAAGGCTCGCAGTGTGAACGTAGCCTAAATAAACCACCAACCCTTGACCTGGATTAGTAAACAAAGCAAATACGAAAAACGAATAACTTAGCAACTACATAGCAATGCCCTGGCAACACCCCTTCTCTTAACACACTTAAGTACACTTTTAAAAAAGCATGTTGTTGTAATGTCAAACTAAAAGTTACATTTAAGGTACATTTTAAATGTTTTAATGATATTTTGAGTTTTAAAAAAAATACACTTGTGAGGGATCATGAACGTGCACGGGCAGACCAGTGTCTAATCAGTGATAATATGAGAAACGCCACTGGTGGAGGATTGAATGCAACACTGTCAGATTACCTCATGTCTCAGTCACTGGTGAGAAAACATTACAGTGCAAAGCGTATAATATTACAATAATACGGAATGCGCTGATGACATATCATGTTTGCGCAAACAGGCTGCGCGGAGGTATGCTAATACATATTTTGATGTTTGTCGGACCGAATATTTTAATTGGTCAAACATTTTATGCTCCTACACCTTCCATAGAATATATAAATATAAATAAATTTAGACCACTTAACTTAGTGATTGCTATTGGGATGTGAAGAGACTTTCAACCAGCATAACAAAAAAATTTAATTTTAAATAACATGCATTATTTGAAAACATCACATTCAGTTCATGCTTAAGAATATTCTTTTGAAGCTTATTTTTATGTAATGAGTACTCTTTTTGAAACTACTGTATGGTAAAGTCAGTCGAGCCAGTCGATTTGGTCAGTCAGACTTAAAATACATTTCAGCTTTTCTATGGTAAACCTACAAATTCATGTGAATTACTTATAAAGGCTCCGCTACATCTACGTCTTTACTGGGTTAAACTTGGCAATAACGCACTGTACACATTTTTGTCAATGTGATCATTATTGTTATATGTATATTTACTTGAGTAACTTTTAGTAAGGCACCCTGGTTTCATTGCAAACAACACCCGCTGTGAACAAACTTTAGTGTGATATTTGTGTGATATTTGCAGTCTCTCATAATCATGTCCCCACAGGTTTTTTATTCTCTGTCTGTGTCTGTGTTTTTCTCCTGTGTGTTTGTTTGTCTTATTTTAATGAGATTTAATGAGCTTTAATGAGCTTTATTAGCCCGGCTTCCTACAAGTATCAACACATCCAAGCCAATCAAAACATTTCATTTTCAGACAACTTCATGGAAGTAGCAAAAATTTCTCTGTGGCTTTGACTTACAACTCTTTTGGGCTGTTAAATATTTTATTTGAGTAATAAAAAAACACACAACAAAGACTAGCAATTAACTTTTGAATCATAGCTGGTGTCAAAAACAATAGGGATGACTTTGAGGAAAGCCATTGGTACAGTATGTGCTTTTCTGATTGAAATTCATTACCATTTTTATAAATTATTATGTTTGGGAGTACCTTTAAATGAAAACTGTATTGTTACATCCAGAGAATTTATGCTCAATTTATGTGCTAGGTAGCAACTTGCATGTATCATCCATAGAAAGTCTTGTCGATAAGAGACCGCCAATACTAATAAAGCCAATTAGCAGAACAGCCCAACCTCTAGCATTAACAAGCTGCAGAGAGAAATAGAGAGAGAGAGAGAGAGAGAGAGAGAGAAGAGTGCAACCATCTAATTACCAACATCATAATTATTTAAGCATACAGATTATTGATTGATACCAGAGGAAGACAAATATCCAGTGTGGTATTTACAGAGAGCTAAGCACTGTTTTCATATAGCATGGTTATATATAAAAAGAAAGAGAGCGTCTAAATCTCCACGTGGAAAACTGATTTTTCAAAGGCACAAAATAATAAAAATTATAATTATATGTTTCATTTATTTGATGGAAAAAAATACACTTTTACACCAGAAAACACAAATAATAAGCTATGTATAAATATATAAGGAAATAAATCATCATATCTGATGCTGCTATTATTGTGGCTGTTCTGAGCAATATGTTGTCTGCAGTGCTCAAACCAGCAGCTATTTTTCCTGGGAAATTGGCAAAAAGGTCTAAATCCATAATGGACCTGCATCTGGCAGAGAGATGAGAAAATTAGCTTTGGTTATGCCATTCAACAAAGGTCAAAATAAATGAGGAAGAGTGTTGTGAAAAATACAACACCATAATAACATGCATTCTTCTCAGAGGTCAACTGAGTTAAGAAAAGCAGTAGGTAATTTGCTCTGAATTTTTTTTTCAAAGGTTCTCTGAGAAAAACACAGTCATGTTCAATTCAGACGAGATTGAAATCACAAATTGCATTTGTGAAAGACAAATTTACCTGACCTTCATTGGGGGAACTAGTCCCGTCTGAATAGACCTTTTCTCCCTAATCACATTCAGTGCAGACTGCAAACTTCCATGAGCAAAAAAAAAAAAGAAATATTTTCTGGTGGCAAGTGACCAATTACCCTACTTGCTTGCGTACTTCTGCACATTACTAGTTTTGTGGTAAAACTAATCCACAGGGGGAAAAAACTAACTTTTACTACTATGTTCTTGCATTAACAAAATAAATCAATAAATATAATTGCTAGGTACAATGTACTTAGTGTGTTCATGTTATATTGCAAAACATTATTGCTGCTATTGAGGTGGGATACGGGTAAGGTTAGGGCCAGTTTAGGTGGTATGGCTAGGTTTAAGGAGGGGTAGTGGTAGGGTCAACAGTGAAATTATAGATATAATTACATAAATTTATTACAAAATTAAATACATACGAGTACAAGGTAAAAACATGTACACAATTAAGTATATTGTATCAAATGATTAGTTTAAATGTTAGTACATAGTAGTTAAATACTCTTAACATAAAGTGGAATCTAAATTTGTCTTCATAATCTAAATCTGAAAATTTGCTTCCTCTCTGCAAGGACATTACTTGTGTGATGACTTCAGTCGTTAAAATGACTCTATATCACTCACAAATACATGCATTTAATACATATTGGGCCAGATTTACTAAACAGGCCAAATTAGTCTGAGCGCAATTGCAAAACCGCGCCTGTGGGCTTGGAAATTTCTGCGGGTGATTTACTGAACGCACCATCGCATTTCCATAATGACCAACGCAATTTACCAAGCGCAACACAAATTAACGTAAGGATATGTTCGGATTCGGATAATGTGTTCTTCTGGCATTCCAAATAAATTAATACGTGTGGAAAAAAAATCCTCTCTCTTCTACCACGTGCTCTCTGTTCTCTACGGTGCCTCCTCCTAGCAACAATAACTGCAGCCATTTCAAGCGCAAAAGCCATGCTTTTTGGGGCGTTAAATAATGGTGCAAATACCAGTAATTTGACGAGCGCAAACTTTAGTAAATCGCCTTGCGTGATTTATTTAAATACTCTCCTCCCATAAATTTTGCGTCTGAAAGGGAAACTCCTACAAATGCATATTCAATAAGGTCAGACGCAAAAATAACTGTGTCCACGCCTTTTCAGCGCTAATTCTTCACTGCACGTCTTTGGCGCAAACTGATAGTAAATCTGTCCCATTGTGATGTTCATTTGAGTGAAATGTATTATAAATAATAATAACAAAAGAACTGTAGAGCGGGGACTTGCTTCTGTTCATCTGTTGTTGATTGGATGGTGGCAGATCTGATTGCGAACTTGCAGCCAATTGTAAGAAGGGGGTGGTTTAATTGGATTAATTTATTGGAGAAGTCCTGTGTACTTTATCAGAGAGAAGTTGACATTTTGATTAACAAAAGACAATGAAACGAATACATGGATGAACGGTTCACAATAAGATAGATAACATGTTTTTAGAAAATAGATAGTGAACTTTAAAGTACGCTAAAAAGTGACGCAAATGATACATATTCCAGGTCACTTACTGTTCAGGCTTCTGTTTAAACCAGTGACCCCTGAAAACAGAACGAGTGTGTGACGCATGAGGATGATGACAGGATAGGAGGAATGAGAGGAATACATTACAACAAGAGCTGTTTGGACTCCATTACTGCTGGAGTCGGATGGAGAGAGGAGTGATAAAAAGGTGAGCTGTAGGATAGAGAGATGAAGGATGGATAGATAGCTTTTTTTCTTCAGCTGTTTGCCCTTATGTGACGACAGTAATTGATTTCTACGCATCACAGAGCAGGAATGAATTGGTGGACCTTAGTGGTTCCTCAGGACCCGGCAGAGCCGTCCAGGGCAGCGCCTGACCGTAACTCTCGCAGTCTCTGTCGAGTTTAATCTCAGTTTCATCTCACTTCAATTTCCAGATCTATCATTTGTTTGGACTTATTACTTGTCAAAGAAATGACGCATGATCAAATGTCAACTCTCAATGTCTCCACAACTCACAAGACTGAGCTAAATGCACTGATTGAAAAGATATAACTGCATGACAGAGATTAGATTTTCAGTTAATTAATGAAAAACCAGTGCTTGCAACAAAGCAAAAAATAGCTGTGACACTTTTTAAGGCAGCAGTATGTATAAACAGATGCAATGGAATTTCTGATTATAGTTTGATTATGAATAGCGTTAATGTTTAGTGTGCAAATGTTGAATTAAATGTAGTGCTTCCATTTATGCACTATAAAACAATTTAACACACACACACACACACACACACACACACACACACACACACACACACACACACACACACACACACACACACACACACACACACACACACACACACACACACACACACACACAGATGATTCATATTCTCAGAAATAAAACCATCCAAGCAGTTCACAACAAAGCATACTTTCCTAATCTATTGCTGTGTTCAATGTCTTTGACCATCTTTCCTGGGATCCACGTTGCCGAAAGACCCTGCTAATTAAGCTTAATTAGGAGATTTTATTCCCTTTAATCCATCCAATTACAGAAATTGCGAGTTGTGCTGTAAATGTGAAGTGGAACTGTAACCATAATGATTTGATCCATCATTCCCTGTGCTCTTTTACCTCAACCAAGCTAATGTTAATTAAATCACTTACCCTTATTTATTTTGTTTGGCCAGTTTGTTTGCTTTTGTGGTCTGTTGTCTGTAGTATTAAACAAGCTTACCATGATGAAAGGCTTAGGCCTGGGGTTGGTCATTTCCCTCATATAATTACACTACCATTAAATGGGGACAGTGAGATTTTATATATGACATACTTAAATTCAAGCAAGGATTCATTCAATTGCACAAAAGTCAGTACAGACTTATATTTCAGAATGCTATGAATGTGCCTCTTTTGGACTTTACATCCATAAAATGATATTAAAAAAAAATGGATCAGGTTCCACAAAAATATTTTGTCAACATTGATACAATAATAAATGTTTCTTGAGCTGCAAATCTGCATATTAGAATGATTTCTGAAGGATCATGTGACACTGAAGACTGGAGTAATGATGCTGAAAATGTAGCTTTGATCACAGGAATAAATTATACTTTGTTATAATAAAATAGAAAATTGTAACCATATCTCATAATATTACTGTTTTTTACCGTATTTTTAAACAAATAAATGCAGCCTTTGTGAGACTAAAATCTTACAGACCTCAAACTTTTGATTACTTTTTTAAGAAGTGGTTAATTAGTGTTAGAGAAGATAAAACATTGCTATTAATTTTACACATTTTGTAAAGAAATGCACAACATGAATTTGGTGGCTGATGCTGGTTTGTGAAGCTCTTTAATGTGCATGTGGCTCAGTTTGCGCACTAATATTACCCTGTGGTTAACTGAAGCTCATTGTACCCGTTTCTGCTGTCACTGATGTGTATGATTTCACAGCACAGTCATTTCATCTGAGGAATATGACAGCTCTTTGAGAAGGTGATAGCTAGAAACTAAAAGATTTAAGCCCAGTCCCGCTTTTCCCATTTGTTTATTCTTGTTTCAGTATGATTTATTCTATTCTCAAAGACACCAATTTATTTATTCTTGATATTGCACAGGAGTTCAAGAAATATGAAAATTGTCATCATTTTCTCACCCTCATGTCATTCTAAACCCATGCGACTTCTTTACTGGAACACAATAGAAGTTTTTAAGAATGTTCACAGTGCCATTTTCAAGACATTTAGCCACCAAGGACTGTCAAGACCCCAAAATAACAACCAAACACGCAAGTAAATAAATAAATAAAGCCATACAGGTTGCCTCAAATGGCTTCTGTGCTGTACACGTTAAGTTAAATTTATACTGTAGCTTCAATTGAGAAAAAGAGTAAACTTTAATTTATTTTTGTTAAAAAACAAACAAACTTGTCATTATGTGTTTTACACCATATTCGCAGAGTGCAAATAT
Source organism: Acrossocheilus fasciatus (assembly GCA_036784905.1). Lineage (NCBI taxonomy): Eukaryota > Metazoa > Chordata > Actinopteri > Cypriniformes > Cyprinidae > Acrossocheilus > Acrossocheilus fasciatus. Next base: position 5,595,297 of record CM071960.1, read on the forward strand.
GATTTGAGAACTATGATAATTTTTGTGTCTTTCTCAGTTAGATCTGTCACATGGGGCTTCAGAAGACCTGGAATCTAGCACACGTCATATGGTGCACACTTTTATTATGTTTTTATATGGCTATTTTTGAGTCTTAAGAATCACTGATTTCTATAGGCTTTTACTGTATGGAAAAGAGCAGCATGGACATTCTTAAAAACATCTTATTTTGTGTTAAACAAAAAATAAAAAGGAAATTAATATTCTGTCATCATTTACTAATATCATTCAAATCTGTTTTTTTTTAAGTGAGCAAAGAATTATGTACTATTTTTACAATTTTTTTAATCTAAATACAAATTATATTTCAGTGACATCTTACAAAATCCATTTTGATTCTCTAAACGTGACCTTGCTGTCTTTCCAATATATACCACAAAGCCATTTCCACATTGCAGATATGATAACATGGAAATGAGCATCAGAGACATCAGAGAAAAGATCCACACACAAATCCTCACAAAGGAGGAAAGTGTGTTTATCTAATGTGGGTGTTCAGTGCTTCTTCAATACACTGAGGCACATGTGTAGCTTCCTTTCCACTGGCAAAACCAACCGCAGAATAAACACCATCAATCTGCCCAGCACACTAGCGCTATCCAGCACCCCATCAATCATTCTGAGCGCCCCTTCCTCTCTCTCTCTCTCTGAGCTGCATTGCAATGGGATGCTGTAACTATGGCAACCAGACTCATTAAGCAAGCAAAATGAGTCGTCTTACACTGGTTTTTGAATAGTTTCATTAGTATTAATGAACATATGGCACAGATAAGTGATCAAAGAATCACTCTGCCTCCATCTAACACGCACACAGCTCCACACCTCCGCTCGGCCACACCCTTTCTTTCTGTCTGTCTGTCTCGTCGTGCCAGACGTATCCTCACATCTCGTCTTCTCTCTTACTAGACCTATCAAAAGGGTTTTCTTTAAAGTTACATGAATTTTTTATTAGCAAGATGTTCACCTCTAGTTAGTGCTGCTCGATGAAGTGTAGAGTAGCAGCAGAAAGCTTCCCATTCTTCTCAGGGGCAGGTGCTGAACCGTTGCAGGACCTTCCACAAATATTCCCTTTTAAATCTGCTGTCTTTACCCATCACTGGACAAAAACTACCTAATCTGTAAGTGCCATGTGAATAATGATTCTAGAGCCAGACAAAATCTGTTCTATGATGAAACATTATGTTGTAAGATTTCCGAATGGCCTTTCATTGATAAAAATGCTTTTCAAAACTAGATTGAGTGGTTATGGTATCTACCACCAGGAGTTAACTGGGCCATGCTAACTTAATGCTGTTTGCTAAATCAAGCAAGAAGCACAAACTTACTATTGCTCATGCTAAGAGCTGGTAGTTTGAACAAACACCTTTAAAGGCCCTGATATACTCGAGGTTAATTCGATTTTTGTTATTTGCTCAGGGGTTAAAGGAAATTTGAAATGAATGAGGAATGGCTTACTGTTAGCAAACATTCCAATGCTGCCCACAATGCTGAGAGCGGTGTTTAGATGAATAAGTAAATATGTGCTGTGCGCTTTTCTCTCAGTAGAGAAATAAACATGACAAGAAAACAACAGTTAAGAAACCACCAGATCATAGCAATGTGGACATGTTTGCACCAGATCTGCAATTCGGCACTCCATTAAAGTCCAGTCACGTTTGTTTATGAATTGCTTTATATAACAGGTTTAAAGTAAGCAGCTTTACAGTATTAAACATGAAAAAAAAAACTGTTACTTTCAAAATTCAATTTCTACTAGAAAAGATTTCCACATCAAAGCCAGAGCCTCAGAACCTCACCTATCTATTGCATAATCAACACTGACCTTTGGTAGTCTGAAGGTGTTTTCCAGCCAGGGAGAACTTTTCCAGAAAGTTCGCTTTGGCAAGCTGTTTAAAAAAAAATCCCTAAAACAAACTCCAAATGAACTTCAGTATTGTCTCACTATGTCACTATTTCATTCTTTGATTCTGCTTCTGTGCTGGCGAGCTGTTCTAACCAAATTTTATCACACCTGGTTTTTCTTCAAATAGCTTGAAGTATGTCAGACCTTTAACCTACGTATTAAACTTTGAATGAAACCTCAAATCACACAGCTTCTATGGAGAGATGAAACATTATTTGTCTAAGCAATTAAGACTTAATCAGACTTAAGTACAATTCCATTTTAACATGAACGCTTAGCGTATGTGTGCAGTCAAATGGAGTATACTTTAAAATGCCTTTTACAGTACATTCCATTTGATAGTGTGCACGAATACAGCCACTCGACAAATGTCCACTAGAAAGTTTCCAACTTGTCCAGTGTCTGCACTATTTCTCTCCAGAAGTTATGAGCAATTAAAATGTCTTTGTACTCGTTTAAACTAAGGTTGTGTGTATCTCTGAACTCCTCACAGAAGCGCTCATCAACTTGTGCATCTATTGCTGTTGTGGTCTTGAGCAGATCAATGCTTTTATTTTTTCTCATAAATTTATTTTTTGACTGAAATATCAAGATGTATGCATAAGTTAAGCATACAGAGTACAGATGGCTAGAAAAATCTGGCTGCACCTGTACATTATAAGGAAATATACTTTACACACTGTAGCATACTCTAGTGTACATTTAAAAATTCAAAGTATACCTTAGTCTTTACAGTTTCAGCCTGGCAGCTGATAAAAGAACAAAATGACATAGAAAGGCGAATCAGAATATTGACTCTTGATTTAAGCTCCAAGCAAACGCAGAGAAACATGCTAAAACACTCAGCAATTCTTAACACTGCATAGCAATCATCCACAACACCCTATCAATGTAGTGTGACTTCTGCACCACTCATATTTTCCTCAGAAAATGTAAAAGTCAACTTGGTGATGTTTCAACCTTTTGCATAATTTAGGTGTAAGGGATCTCCCAGACTTCTGAACACACACAGACGGCACATTTGTATCAGATCATATCACAGGAGCGTGTTAATGAGGGTTCAGCACTATGTGTGTCTAATTAATCCCAGTGGAATTAATCGTCAGGGGAGGGATCAAGATCTACTCAATATGGAAATGAGTGTCAACAGTGAGTTCATCCTTCACCTCATCAGTATGTGCACCAACAGGTGTATCAGACATGTGGGTATGTGCAGGAAAAATGAAAGGGTCAGAGGTCAAGTCAAAGGACTGCAATACAGATTATCTATGTGCAATAAGTTATGAACCTGCTCAAGATAATAGCCCTTCTCCAAAACAGAGAAAAAAATAATTAAATATAGTGGGTGAGCATGAATGTTAATGTAAATATATTTATTCAATAAGAGTTTAATTTTACAACAGAATCACATTGTTAGTTTAAAAACATGCTTAAGGCAAAAACCAACCCAGGCTTATTGAAAAACATTTGCTTGTGGCAAAATTTGTGCAAAATATTACTTTTTTTTTTTTTTTTAACCAGCATTTTCAAAGTGAAATGTCAAGTGAGTGGCGCTAAGAGGACAGTCAGTTTTATACAAAACAGATGATTGTGAATATGGCAATATTTTCCGTTGATCGTTGACGCATTGCAGAAGTTAGGAAATGAAATGTCTGGTGAGTGGCACTAAAATTCTCTATAATGTACAGCACACACTAAACCCTATCCTAAACCTAAACAATAGTGTTAACAAAAGCAATCTAGAGATAAAAAAAAGCACTTGCTGCAGCAAACATGTTATTTTACCTTACTTCTACAAGTCTTTGAGCTGTTTATCGAGTGTCGTAACTTCTGTTTTAATGAACTTGTACCCAAGAACTCCACATCTAAAATGCAGTGGTGTACGAGGTGCGCTACCAAGCAAGTTTACTATGTCAGAAAAGCCATACATATGGAGCTCATCATACACTGAAATTAGTTTACAATTCATGTGCTCTGGTTAGAGTGTTTTGAGGTCATATCTTAGTGTTGTGCAAGGAACTGTGTGCATGTGAGTCTTTAATAATCAATTGTCTGCACCTGTAATCATAATTTTAGAGAACACCAATGAAAGTCGTTGTTGGCGCCAGTAGCCTCGTGGGTAGCGTGTAGACATATAGGGCCGTTGTATATTGGGCGTCCTGAGTTCGAATCCCGGCTTACGAACCTTTCCTGATCCCCTGCCCCTGCCACTTCACTTCCTGTCTACAATACTGTTCTGTCCTAATAAAAAAGGCAAAAATGAGCTTAGATTGCCATATACTATACTATTGGAATCAACTATTTTATTCAAATCTCTCGGGAGCTCCCCAGGGAGCTCTCTTATCAAGATCGTATTTGCTATTACTATATTATAAGATTCGTATTTTCTGCAAACAAGGTTAGGGTTAGGTTTCTGCAAGACTCCAAATAAACAGTCGCATGAGAATCTCAAGAGACTTCACATAATGAAGGTTACCATTTAGTCAGGCCCCTAAATTTGTGTGAGACGTATCAGTGATTGTTAAGATGATTTCTAAATTTGTATAATGTTCCAAAGCTCATTTGGTTTTCAAATAAAGTAATGTTTTAGATATCAAAGAGAAAGAAATATTGAGAGATGCAGCCTAAACAGCAGAGATGTTTAGACTCCCTCATGTGCTGAGAGACTACAAAATGAAACATTGAATCTCCGTTCAAACAAAAGCTGATTGCACAAACAATGCCTGCTGTAAAATTATCCAATTGGTTTGTTTTTCAAGAGGTTTTCGTACATAACTTTGTATTCATTTGAATAAATCCATAGCAGCAGGCCCACAGTAGGAAAGGATTGCTCCGCTTCATGGCGCTTCAGCAGATATGTATTCCCTTGACAAACTGTCTGCAGAGTATGATATGAGTTCTGCATAGTTAATTTTTACATACAAAACAGCCACAGCTATCAAGTACATGCTGCATGGGTAATAAAAAAAAAGAGAGCATTAAATCATTAATCTCAAATAGTTTACCAGCTGCTTTCTACATTAGAATGGAAGTAAATAAAAAGATGGAAAGCATGCATGAATTTTTAATGTCCAGATATCTATAAACTATCAGAATATGCAGGTGATTTGGGACGAATTCTACAGAATAGAAATTAACCAATGCTCTAGTACTATCTCAGAGACAAAGAGAAATGTTATTGCAGTTACAGGTTTAATAATTCAACAAAAGTCTTTAAAGGTGTATGTGAGAACGTACATGGTGCGCCCAGCCGGTTGTATCTAGAGAGCGTTTACTCTGAGCCGCTGTCAGACGGGAGTCCCAGGAGAGCGAGTGGAGCATTAGTATGCTTCTCACCGCCTGCACACTCGCAGATGCTGTGTGAGCTCCACAAAACAGGTGTCAATATGCCATAGTAACACACACGAGGTACCATTAGATGTTAAATAAACCCTCTTAGAAACCTTGTGTCACACACAACACAGGTTTAATCCAAAAGACAGACCATTTCATGTTGCTCAGTATGGCAGCTGTAAGAAATGAAGTTACGCCTATCAACTTTAAAAAAACAAAATTTTCTTAGATTTCACATCTGGAGCATTTAAGCTATGCGCATTAATTTTGTTGCCCATATTAACTGGTTCTGATATTTTGCAGAAGATACTTGCATGCGCATTATAGCTGGACCTTCATTGGCCACAAAACCAAGTAGAGTGTTGGTGTAGAATAGTGATGTACTGTGTGTGTGTGGCAAAGGCAGAAGGGAGACGATTCATTTGATTGTGTTCTGCAGGTAACGGTGTACATCGCTGTGAAAGGTACAACCAATATCTGCATGAAAATGACACTACACATTCAAGACAACCACGGGTTTATATATTCCTACAAATCTGTCTCCTTGTACCGCTGTGCTCCTGGAGACACTGTTTCTATAGAGACTACTTCTAAAACCCATCCGAGAGCAGGATGGAACAAGATAAGAGGCAAACCAGCCATCTCACCATTATTACTCATCCCATTAACTGCTCCAGCCTCAGTCTCCCCGCTATTTCACTCTGTTCTTAAGCACAGTGAGCTGCCTCAATAGGTAGCATTGGCTTCTGATGCAAAGGCTGTTTTATAAGCAGCATAATTATACTTTGTTTTGGCCAAACAATAAGTACTGTATTATATTCATTGTGGAGAAGTTAATCCCAGACACAGCAATGAAAATCCAAGATGGCAGACAAAGCAATAAAAATGCTGATTATGAACATAATTCACAAAATTCAAAGTTTTCACTACTATTTCATATGATATTTGTGTTTTGTGTATTTTCCCATTTGAAAAATAAGTGCACTTAAATATGCAATTATACTTCTAATCATAAAAGTATATTTAAAGAAAAAACTGTATACAGATAATATAATATTACTGAAATGTTAATGAAACGATCACTTAAGTGAACTTAAGAGTATGCTTTCATGACTACGTTTTTTTAAATAAACAGCACTTTGTAGTAATGTCAAATTAAAAGTTTTAATTTAAACTACATTTTAAATCGTCATGTTTTAATAATCTGTTGTCGTGCTTTAAAGAAGTACGCTCATTTTAATGTTAACTAACACTAAAGCACATTAGAGTACTTGATTTATAGTTTTTTTTTTTTTTTTTAAGTTGATATATACTCAATTACATCGTCATTACAAATGTGTAATTACAAATGTGTAATTACAAATATATCTAAATACATCACATAGAAGTTTCAACAGAAATTACATTGAAGTGTATTTTTAGTTTACCATAAATGCTTTTCAGCACAGTACAAGCATATTTCAAAGACAATATAAATAATTATAAAAATCATATGCACTTAAGTCCTACTTAAGTGGGTCAAAATTACATAAACCATTTTCATTTATTTGTAAATAACATGCAGTTAAATGTCCAAAAACATCCAAATCAGTTCACACAAAACAAATACTGCTTGAAGAAACATTGACCAGAGTTTGAGAGACGACAAAATTGATTTAGAGACACCATAAGAGAGGTATGCTGAATATGAATTTAATAGCAAGTCCCTGTTTGGCATGGCATATAATTCAAACCTCTTTATTAAAATAACAGCAATAATAAAGTAACAGCAGCATCTTTTCCCCTCATTAAAGTTGCAGGAAAACAAATAAAAGAGGAATCAATATTATCAACAACCAACAAATTATGAATGAAATCATGTAATATAAAATACTAATGCTTTGATAAAATGATGATAGTCAATTATAATAATAAAAATAAATAAATGACAGTTTAATTATACCCATAGGTTGTATTTGATAATCAATTTGACCCCCGAGTCCCCCTGTAGAGCCAGTCGTGGTTAAAATGCTGCTCATGCATGCAGTAGAGGCTGAGATGGTCCCTCATCATGCTCTCATTCCCTTCCCCCTGTTTTGTCTCTCTCTCTGTCTGCCACCTTCTTTGAACTTCCCCTTCCATCCCCCTTCTGTTCTGTACTGCAGCTTCATAAGGAAAACTGAAGACCAGTCGCTGTCTTTGTGTCTTCACTCCACACCTTAGCTCTGTTCTTCTGCAATCATTCATCTGTCTCTGGACGCATAACCCTGCAGCCACAGGAGCGGACGTGCGGCTCGAGATGTAGTCCGCATTACGCCCGTCTGAATTAGCGTCTGGGGACGTGGTTATGCCTCCGTGCTGGAGATGAGGACATCTCCTATGTAATAAATCATCGCTTACTGTTAATTAAACCGTCCGTCCGAACTACGCTCCAAGTATGTGTGTGTGAGTGTGTGTTTATAGCTCTGACTAGGGAAGACGTGTTAAGCTGTGTGCATGATTGCGTTTATGAAAGCCAGTGCCCCTGACGGTCGTATCCTTGGAAATGATATGACAGCGGAGAAAAGTGGCCTTTACAGCAAGACTATTAAAAACTGAGGGACGATGAATCCTCAAACCCAGTGTGGCAAATTTGGGCACAACAGAGCAGCCGCAATATTGTGTCGAAATGGATTTTGGAGGGACAGACTGGTTTGTAAAGAAATCTCCAGACGGCAGACAAGGTCATTGTCAGTGAATGTCCCGCTTTGAGTCTGTGCCAATACAATAATGTCTGAATTCTGTGGAAATCTGCGGTTCTTTCTACAGTAAAGTCAACATGAAAAGCCATTTGCAAATCACTTTACTTGTGCAATCTAAAGAAAGTCTTAAACAAGAAAAATGTGTTGATTGAAGAGATGGTTCACTCAAAAATGAAAATTGTGTCATTATTTACTCACGTTACTTACTCAAGTTATTTCAAACATGAATGAGGTGGTGTTTTTTTTTTTTGTTTGTTTTTTCTTTTTGTTGATCAATTTTAAGATATTTTGAAGAATGTTGGTAACTAAAAATTTTAAATTTTAAAAAGCCAACTCAAACTTTTTAAGGCAACCAGCTTCAGCAGATTTTTGAGTTTGCTCAACTTATTTTTGTGGGAGATTCTCAAATTTTTTGTTGTATAAACTTAAAACGACAAGTTGAGAGAACTCAAAAATCTGCTAAATGTTAAGTTGGCTCAACTTTTTTTTTTTTTTTTTTTTTTTTACAGTGTGGTTACCAACATTCTTCAAAATATCTTCTTTTGTGTTAAAAAGAAGAAAGAAACTTGTACAGGTTTCTAATAAAATATGACAAATTACTTGTTAAATATCTGTCAGTTACCCTATATGTGAAAGAGCTAACAGATTTGTAATGATAGGCTCGGAGGTGTTTGGTTATGCAAGGCCTGCAGGGCACAAATGGAGGCAACTTCCTTGAAAAAAGTGCACAGGTTCTGTCTGGCCTATTAATGAATATCCATTACAATTTCAGAAACATGCAGTGTGTGCGTCTGAGGAATAACTTCATCCATACTAATTCTACTACTTGACGCGGTATTTAGAGCAGCAGAATTTAAATCGGAGTCACTGGAGGAGGAAAGCGAGGGAGGAAAAGTGTCTTTGCTCTGGGTTTCTGGCTGTTGTAGCAGCTCTGTGTTCTTTGATGAAGCCGCCCACTCTGACCTGAGCCAGAAACTCACGCTGTTTCCATCAGAATCCTGCTGAATATTATCTCACTAATCCCTAATTACCAATCTCTCTCGCTGCAGGGATTACCAGTCTCATCCATACCTCTACACAAACACAGAGGAATAACTTAGAAGGGATCACATTCATGCAAACGCTAGTGCTTCATAAGCCTCTGGGAAAGGTCAGAGAGGTCAGAGGTCAAAGATGATCTGCAATAGGCTCGGTGTAATCACTTCACAAGCTCACAACAGTGAGATGCTGAAATTTAAGACTAGAAAACATTTAAGGGTTTCAGTCTTTTCTCATCCAGGTACTCTTGTGAAAAGTAGTGCCCTTAAAAATACTTATAATGCCAATAATATACTTTAAAATAATATACTTGCGTGTGAACTGAATGCAGTGTTTTCAGAGACTTATTTGCTTGGTGATTGTAATGAAATGGAAATGTCAAAATAGTTTACATTTTTATTTAATGCAATTAGTTCAACTTAAGCATGTTTTTTTTTTATCAACTTAAGACTTGTGTATCTTCATATGTAATTTATGAACATCATTATTTGTCATTTTGTTTCATGTATTTAAATACATTTGTAATGAGGTTGCAATAAAATATATTACATTTAAATGTAATATCTAATAACACACTATAGTTAAAATTATACTTACATGTGCTTTAATATGTTATAAAATAAGTGGTTTTTTTAAGATTACTAAAAGATTTAAACTTTAAAGTGAAATTTATAATTTAACATTATTACAAAATTTACTTTTTAAGTGGCTTAACTGTTTAAAAAACAGTCATACAAGTGAAAGCTATTTAAGTTCACTTAAGTGGCTATTTATTTATTAATTAAATATGATATTATCTGCAGTGCTGTCAAACGATTAATCACGATTAATCACATTCAAAATAAGCTTTTGCTTACATAATAAATATACACAGTACACTCATATATATTATGTAGCCTATATATAAATACACACACATGCATGTATATATTTAATATATAATAATATATATATATATATATAATGTATTTATATATAGGCTACATAATAAATATACACAGTACACTCATATATATTATGTAAGCAAAAGCTTATTTTGAATGTGATTAATCGCGATTAATCGTTTGACATACACACACATGCATGTATATATTTAATATATAATAATATATTCATATGAATATATTATTATATATTAAATATATACATGCATGTGTGTGTATTTATATATAGGCTACATAATAAATATACACAGTACACTCATATATATTATGTAAGCAAAAGCTTATTTTGAATGTGATTAATCGCGATTAATCGTTTGACATACACACACATGCATGTATATATTTAATATATAATAATATATTCATATGAATATATTATTATATATTAAATATATACATGCATGTGTGTGTATTTATATATAGGCTACATAATAAATATACACAGTACACTCATATATATTATGTAAGCAAAAGCTTATTTTGAATGTGATTAATCGCGATTAATCGTTTGACAGCACTGCAGATAATATATAAATATAAATATATATATATATATATATATATATATATAAATAATATAAGATAATATAAATATATATATATATATATATATTTATATATTATCTTATATATAAATAATATAAGATAATATATAAATATAAATATATATATATATAAATATAAATAAATACATGTAAATATTTTCAAAATATATACATGCATGTGTGTATTTATATATACATAATAAATTTACACAGTACACACACATTATGTAAGCAAAAACTTATTTTGAATGCGATTAATTGTTTGACAGCACTAATTATCTGCAAATAGAGGTTTTTAGAAATGCTCTTTTAAGATCTGAGGTACAAGTGCACATTTAACACAATTAATTGCACTTCATCACAAAGGTAGATGAGAAATGTACTTGCATGAAAATAGCTGCAATTACATGTGTTAATTAAATATAAATACAGTACATCTAAGATGTAAATCAGGCATTCTGTATAAACTAAACACGGTCTTTAATATTTTCATACCATAGGGTTTATCTACAATACTACATCTCTTATGTGAAACCCTTAAACACACACTTTAAAACCGTTTTCTCTGCAGATATTGAGTATCGTGGTCATTTATCACCATGAGAATTTATTCTGCTGAGTTGTTTGTAGTTTCCCTCGTTGCAGTTTCTCGACTGTCTCCTCAGCACTAAATGAACCAGGACTTTCTACTTGGATATGCTTTTTTTCTCCTTCATCTTAATTCTTCCTTCTCTTTCTCCCACAGAGGGGGCAGATAAACGGCATGCTGTGCTCTTTTAATGGGGAGGTTGGAATAAAGGTTTAATGTTTTTGTCTGAGTGTTGTGTATTCGTTGCTAGTGACTGTTGTAGATATGTTTAGATGTTATGTTGTGATAAGTGCTCATTTTAAAGGGATAGTTTGCCCCAAAATGAAAATTCTCTCATCATTTATTCACCCTCATGATCAAAACCCTAATGAATTTCTTTCTTCTGTGGAACACAAATTAGATTTTATTTATTTATTCATTTTTTTTCCCCATTGACTTGCATTGCATGGACAGTTAAAACATTCTTCAAAATATCTTCTTTTGTGTTGCATAGAAGAAAGAAAGATGTTGGAGTTTAGAAAATGAGAATGAATAAATGACGAGAGTTTTCATTTTAGGCGAACTATCCCTTTAACTAACCCCATCTGTTACATTGGTGTGTTTATCAAATTTATTTTGTTATGTACATTGATGAGCATCCAACAGCTGCTCCCTGTTAGTCAAACAAATGTCTCTCATTATACTAACAAACATTCAGTCTATGCATTTTCTCACATTAGGACTTCTTTCGTAAATTATCTCTTTAAGTATAGATATCATTCTTTCTTGATTCATGTGTTACAGTATTATTATCTGTACATTCTTAACTTCCTATTAAGGCTACTTAATCAGTGTTTCCTGCTCCAAAAAAAGTCAAAACCTGTGTTGTTACTGTAAACTAAAACAAAATCTATCAAAAATTGTTTTAAAGCTAAAATAGGGAAAATAATAGATATTAAACAAACAAACAAAAAACTCAAACTTAAATTAGAAATGTTGCATTTGTAACTGAAGTAAGTTTATGTTGAAGTCCTAAAATTGCTCAAATGAAAAAAATAAAAATGACAAAAGCACATAACTAAATTATCTAAAACTTGCTAATATAAATTCAAAATATTGCTAAAAACTATAATAGTATATAAATAATTGCAAAAATAACACTGGTCACAACTACAATTGTTTAATTAGAATTCATGATTTTATAAATTGTTTTAGATTCTCTTTTTGACCTTTTAACAGGTCCTTATTGTTGCCTTATATGCGCCTTATATTTATTAAAATCAGCGTATCTTGCTGCTGAACACTAAACAGGTCTTGCTAATGTGTAAATGTGGGCATTCATTTGTTAACCACGTTTTTTCAGCTTAGCTTCAAAAATGTGATTTTTGGACTTGTGTAAAAATACGTCAAGCTCTTTCATTTCAAAATATAACGGAAAGTGGATAACATGACCTCTTTAAGTGGCAATGTTCTCAGCATGTATGTGTTTGTCCAGGTGAACAGTGGAGACCTGACTCGGCTCTCTCAGGAGCAGAGCCTGCATGCGCTGCGCTGCCGGAGGAACATGAGGTGGGGTCCGAGGAGGAAAGCAGGTGTGCCTGGAGCTGCTGGAGGGACGATGGTAACGACTGACTGCGTGGACAGCGGGACACAGACAGATATTAGCTTCCAGCACATGGTGACATTAGGCAGACCCGTCCATCACAACAGACCAGCGTCACCTCCTTCCCCTCCACTGCCGCCCATGCCAGAGCCATACCTCTTCAGCCAGCTGTAAGTGCGGGTTTGAGAACCGATGTCGGTTGTCACTGTTAAGGATCATCACTTTTAAAATCAATGCTATTTAGTATGTATTTTGTACATGATGCATATAATACAAAAATATCTAATTAGACTCCTGTTCAGCTGTCTGGAGTTAGTAAAAGTTTAACTTTTTTTTTTTTTAAAGATGTCTTATGCTCAAGCATTTTTTTTTTTTTTTTAATAAAAAAACAATAATAATAATTGTGAAATATTATTGCAATTTAAAAGAACTTTTTTTATTTGACTATTCTGTCAAATGTACTTTATTCCTGGATCAAGGCTGAATTTTCAGCATCATAACTCCAGTCTTCAGTGTCACATGATCCTTCAGAAATCACTCTAATATGCTGATTTGCTGCTCAAGAAACATTTCTGATTGTGATCAATGTTGAAAACAGTTGTGCTGCCAAATATTTTTGTGTAAACAGTGTTCTTTTTGTCAGGATTTATTTGAAATAGAAATCTTTTGCTGTCACTTTTGATCAATTTAATGCATCCTTGCTGAACAAAAGCAATCATTTATTTCAGACATAAAGACAAAGAAAGAAAAGAAAAATAATTCTTACTGACAGCAAACCTTTGAATGTTGTTAGTGTACCTTTTACAGAAAATACTTTTTGTGAGGGCTGTTATGCTGGGGGGGAAAAAAAAAAAAAAAAAACTTTCTTGCACATATTTTTTTTTTTAGTCGTGACCATACATTATATATTAGATTATATGGGAGTACTTTACTTTTTTTATAGGAGTAAAAAAGTGTCTTACCCCACTCTCCTTTACAGCAAAAACACAATGTATTTACAGAAAAATCACAATGTTACATTTCTGAGAGGAAAAAAATGCATTAATTGCCATTATGGTGTTAAAGTTTAAATGCATTGCAAAAATAGAAAAAAACAATTAATTGTCATTATGGTGAAAATTCTACATATCAACAATTGAATGCAATATAACGTGTTACACTTACAAACACTAAAACTGATTTTCTGTGACTTTTCATTTCTGTATGTCACTCTATGGTTAATTATATATTTTGCTCTTTGACATTGTGCTTCTCCTCAGCCCTCCTATTGACCATGTGTACTACGACCCAACGGACTACTTTGACATTAGTCAGCATGAGGTGGACAGACAAGATGACCTGGAGTATGAGGTTCGCGCCGTCTCTTTAAACTTCCTCTAGTTTAAGTTTGTTTTAGACTGAAATACTGCTGGAGAAGCACCTTATCTCTGTTTGTTTAATTCTCTCACTATCTGTTTTTCTTCAGGAGGTGGAACTGTATAAATCTTGTCAGCAAGATAAACTGGGTTTAACGGTGTGTTATCGCACTGATGATGAAGAGGATCTGGGTATCTACGTGGGTGAGGTGAGAAATGGGGAATAATGGGAATCTGCTGACCGATGAATTATGAATGAAGGCAGAGGGAGGACTGTGAACCCTCGCCCTTATGTTTCAGCATTAGATAAATCAGCCATTTAAATCAAATGTCATATTAAATCCAAAACACTGTTATCTCTCAAGAATCAGTGTAAATACAAGATAATTCTACTAGAGCGTGACAAATTGCAATGCATATACAGCATGTTATTTAGCTAACAACTGTATATTATCAATTTCGGATGTAACGTAAAAGTTAAAATTTGAGAAAGCTCAAAAATCTCCTGAAGCTGGTTGCCTTAAACTTTTAAGTTTTCTCAACTGTTGATTTTTTACAGTGTGCTCATAATAGATATATTTTTCGGATATCAGTCTTTTTTTTTCTATCAGTTAATTATTTTTATTATCGCTTTTGTCATAGCGTTTGTGACACACAGTTACTGACGTTCGTACTGTACACTGTAAAAAATGATCGTGATTTTAACGGTAAAAAACAGTGAAAATGATACAGTAAAAACCTGTTAAATGGTTAACGGTAAGTTCCTGTAAAATTTACAGGGAAAAAACATAAACTGACATTCCCAGAATTGTGTTGCATTTCAAATTTTGTCTAGAGGACCTAAAGTTGCGTAGTTTTAATTATTTGGTAATGAGCAGCTTTGAGTTTAATTTGTATTTAACTAGAACATTCCTTAAATTTTGTCCTAGAAAGTCAAATATTCTGTGTCTTGTCGTTGCAGGTCAACCCTAATAGCATTGCTGCTAAAGATGGCCGAATCCGTGAGGGAGACAGAATACTGCAGGTAACTTTAATAACTTTAACCTTAAATAACACAAATTAAGTTGAGTTTAAGGTTAGAGGCTTGAACAACATTTTGTTTTAATGGTGAGCTAGTAGATGTTGATCGTTTGGGGAAAAGATGCACTTTAATTCTCTGCTTATAAAAAAAACCCTTCCAAATTCCTTAAGATGTTTATCATTGTCTTTAAAATAAGAGGGATCATAACCTTTAAGTTAATAATTATTTAGTACTGCCCTGAGGAACATATTTGACATAACATATATTTAAAAACTGAAATAACAAATTATCGTCTTCATGAGTGTTTTACCTCTTCAGACAGGTAAAAGTTTGCAGCTTTTTGTGATTATGAGTAGATTACATTTAGCAGCTTCTTTAGGAAACTAAATAAAACAATTTTATGATCTCTTATTAAAAATGCTAGGTATCTCACAGATACTGCAAGGGTTCGCTATATAAACTTTATATGTGACCCTGGACCACAAAACCAGTCATAAGGGTGAGGTTTTTTTTTTAAATTGAGGTTAATACATCAACTGAAAGCTGAATAAATAAGCTTTCCGTTGATGTATGGTTTGTTAGGACAATATTTGGTCAAGATACAACTATTTGAAAATCTGGAATCTGAGGGTGCAAAAAAAAAGAAAATCGCCTTTAAAGTTGTCCAAATGAAGTCCTTAGCAATGCATATTACTAATCAAAAACTAAGTTTTGATATATTTACAGTAAAAAATTTACAAAATGTCTTCATAGAATATGATCTTTACTTAATATCCTAATGATTTTTGGCATAAAAGAAAAATCAATAATTTTGACCCAAACAATGTATGCTATTGACCTAAATAATGTAAACAATGTTGGCTTTTGCTAGAAATATACCTCAGCGACTTAAAGGGATACTCCACCCCAAAATGAAAATGTTGTCATTAATCACTTACCCCCATGTCGTTCCCGTAAAAGCTTCGTTCATCCTCGGAACACAATTTAAGATATTTTGGATGAAAACCGGGAGCCTTGTGACTGGACTATTTTGACGATGTTTTTTATACTTTTCTGGGCCTTGACAGTGTAATTTACTTGGCAGTCAATGGGACAGTCACAAACCTCCCGGTTTTCATCCAAAATATCTTAAATTGTGTTCTGAGGACGAACGGAGCTTTTACGGGTTTGGAACGACATGGGGGTAAGTGATTAATGACACAATTTTCATTTTTGGGTGGAGTAACCCTTTAAGACTGGTTTTGTGCTCCAGGGTCACGTATGTGACATGAAATGATGCTGATGTGTATCTGTGCTCAGATCAATGGGATGGATGTACAGAACAGAGAGGAAGCTGTGGCCATCCTGACCAGAGAGGACAGCACCAACATCTCTCTGCTACTGGCACGACCAGATATTGAGGTGAGACTCACCTTGAAGTTATTGAAATAAACCATAATAAATACTGGAGGCCTATATTTGCAGTCAGATATGATCACTTGATTCAATTAAGTTAATCGCTTTGGCAGTGTTTCCTACAGAATTTTTTTGATTGCAGCAGGGGGAGTGTAATTGAAAGACATGTTGTCAATTTATTGTCTTTGAATCGTTTTGAGGCACCCAGCCTTTATCTCACTGCATTCAATTCAAAGCGTGAACTCATAACTCGAGTAAATATAATTTCTTTTGCTGTGGATTTAGTATGGCACAGCACCACTGCCAGAAAAAAAAAAACAGTGGTTTGGTGAATGACAAAGCATTACTGAAACCATTAACGGCAACAAATTTGATATTCAGACACTACCTGAAGTGTATTACGGTCTGCTTATTCAAGCAGTAACAGACAAATGTGTTTTAGTGTACAGGTGGACACATGGCTTCATTCTGTTCTCTGTTTACAAATGAAAGCAGACAGGAAAGGTCAGAGTAGGACAGAAACCCCAACGAGGAAATAAATGGAGAGGAGAATGGCAGAAAAAAAACAAGGAGAAACAAGGACACACAGGGTCGGTTCGGCAGTCTTTTGTTCTACTCAAGGTTACGCTTGACAGAGAAACACACTTACGACATCCCATAATACACCACCTCCAACAGTGAGTCACCATGTCCATTTAATTTCCTTCGACAGATTTCCATGGCAGCCTGAGACTTCGGCTGTGTTCGGAATGGAATAGTAGCTGCTACTTACTGAACACTGTATATTACACTATATAACAAATAAATAAGAGTAGGCATTATTAATTTAGTGCTGTCAAACGATTAATCGCATCCAGAATAAAAGTTTTTGTTTACATAATATATATGCGTGTGCACTGTGTATATTTATTATGGATATATAAATGCACACACATGCATGTATATATTTAAGAAAAATGTTAAGTTTATATATTTTAAATATTTATATATAATATCAATTATATGAATATAAATACATGGAAATATTTTCAAAATATATACCGTATGTGTGTGCGTTTATATACACGTAATAAATATACACAGTATACACACATATATTATATAAAAAAACTTTTATTTTATATGCGATTAATCGCGATTAATCGCGATTAATCGTTTTGACGGCGCTAATTATTATACAATGAACAATTCAAACTGTAGTATGCTATATTATCACATGACCACATTACATTTCAGGTTAACTACGTGACATCCATTTATCAAATTAGAACTTATTTTCCATTTTTATCGCAATTTTGTATAAAATACCTTAAAATTGGCATATTAATTACTGCAGAAACAGTTTAATTCATCGCAATGAAATTGAAGGTCAACTTGAGTGCATTGCATTGTGGGATATATAGTGTTCCATGCAGTGTTCATGATTGAAACGGCTCATTTTGACAAGGTAAATAAATGAGACGACAAAGCTACAACAGAGCAGAGAGAGAGACAATCAAAATCAACAAACAAGTTTGTTTAAATTAACACACGAATGATGAACAATGTGTGACTCACACTGCGTGCGAGTTTCTTCATTGATTGGTCCCAAACCTCATTGTCTGTCAACATGCTTTAACAACTAGATTTATCATCTTTAGCCCATGTGGAAGCCATAGCAACAGTCCGTATCCCACTGGTAAATATTTAAATAAAACATAATGCAAACCCCGGAGGAATGACCCAGTTCATGAATACAAATAGACCAATTCAACATTTGAAGTCTGAGGCATGTTTATGAAGTTCATTTAGCATGATGCTATTTGACACAAAGCTGTGCAAGGAAAACAAATTCATCAAGATATCAAAAAATACATCTTATTATAAAAGTCCTGATATATTAAGTATAGAAAGATGCTGATCTGGAACCCACAAAGACAGATATTATAAGTCTATAGGTTATGTCGATGAAAAGGCTTCATATACACACTTGGTCTGAATCAAACTCATTTGGGCCCAGTTCTAAAATACAACTACTGCTTAAAATCTAACATACTGTCATATGTATTTATGAATTTGGTATAAAGTAAAAATCAAATTTTTTATTTTTTTAAAGAACAGTTAGTGGAAAATGATTAAAATCAGAGATGAGAATATTCTACAGATTCCACGGTTTTTAGGATTTAGGGTCAGTAGCACACAAGTGTGTGTGTTGTGTGCTATACGTGCGCTCCAGATGGTGTGTGAGCCCTTAGGCCAATATATTCCCCAGCACAGGTGGCTCATTTGAGAAACCTCTCACGTTTAAATGTCTCCTACAACAGATGGGAAAAGACCCTACGATCATTTACAGTATCCAGGCTTGGGCTTACTCAGATAAACACTGCCCTCTGCTGCTCAAACAGGGATGTTTTGATGTGTTTGCTGCTTTAGACTAGTGCACATACGGTCCTGCAGGGCGACTGTCCTGCAGAGATTAGCTTTTTTTTTTTTTTTTTTTTTTTTAGCTGGTTCAGGTGTGTTTAATTAGGGTTGGTGTTAAACTCCGCAGGACAGTCGCCCTCCGGGAACTGAATCTGACATCTCTGGACTAGTGGATCCCAGCCACGTAAATGAGAGTACACATTAGTGCAAATAGCACACATTTTACACGTCTCATAGTCAAACTCACCTGATTGAGGTCATCAGCTCAATAGTAGAGACTCAGAGCTGGGTAGTAACTGATTACATGTAATCTGGATTACGTAATCAGATTCCAAAAATCAAGTACTTATAATTACATTTTAAGATACTCATAATCAGACTACAGTTATTTTTTATTGGTTACATGATAGCAATAAATTATTCATAATTTATTGATTCTCCATCATTTTTCTTTAAATGTTCCTTTCTAAAATAGCTTACCGCTTATATGTGTTCAGAAAGTCTTTGAGTTTTTTGGACGTTCACACAAAGACCAGTCACTGGTCAGGTGGCTACACAGCATTTGACCACTGCAATTACAAAAATAATCTCTGCTTTAAGAAGTGTTTCAATATCGCATCAACTAACTGATGAACACACTAATTTTTATTTGAATATCGTGGTTTAATTAACCATGTATTACTAAGTCTTTGTTAGTATCTTGTCTTTTAAACACATTCAGGTGCACAAATTCACGTTATTTTTCACTTGCATGTAATGTTGGAATTCCCAAACGTTTTTGTCATCTGAACCTCTTTCACCTAATATATTTACTTGAAGTACCACTGCAATGTTAAAATGAATATTTTACTAATTAAGAATTACATTGTTTAGGGTTCTCTAACATTGGTCAATGGTCACATGACATGCAGGTAAACAAATAAATTATTTCATTTTTTAGTAAGTGTATTTTATTTTGTTATTTTAAAACAATTTAATTTTATATTTTTATGATTTAATTAATTATTAGCTTTTCATTAAGCTCACGAACCCCTTGCAGTTCTATGCACCTTAGTTTAGGAAATCTTAATGTAATGTTTAATGCACTTAATAACAATGAATGGAATATTCTTTATGTATTTTAATATCAAGATTATCCTATTTAAATCATTGTGATAAATGAGTTGGGTCAAAAGTAATCTACAGGTAGACCGATTATATTACCTAAAATGTGTAATGCAATGGTACAGTTTATAAGTAATCTACCCAGCTCTGAGACCTGAAATGGGTGTGTCAGACAAGAGTCATGCAAAATGTGCATTGTTGTGAACCACTGCTTTACACCAATCAGAATGTTGTTTTTTCATTACACATTTATGACCCTGGAGCACAAAACCAGTCTTAAGTCGCTGGGGTATATTAGTAGCAATAGCCGACAGTATGGGTCAAAATTATTGATTTTCCTTTTATGCCAAAAATCATTCGGATATTAAGTAAATATCATATATCAAAAAATATAAAATATATCAAAACTTAATTTTTGATTAGTAATATGCATTGCTAAGAACTTCATTTGGACAACTTTAAAAGGAGTTTTTCTGAATATTTAGGTTTTTTTGCACCCTCAGATTCCAGATTTTCAAATAGTTGTATCTCGGTCAAATATTGTTCGATCCTAACAAACCATACATCAATGGAAAGCTTATTTATTCAGTTTCAAATAATACATCTCAGTTTTTAAAAAAATGACCCTTATGACTGGTTTTGTGGTCCAGGGTCACATTTGTCTGCACACAACTCTTAGCATAATTTTAATATTTTACTTTTTTTCTCTCTCTCTCTCTCTTTACCTATTTTGTAATATTCCAAACATGCATTCTTGGCAGAATGAGGCTGATGATCTGGATTTGGAGTTGGGCGTGGGCCTGGATCTAGAGGACTTAGAAAATGTCTCGAACTCACCCAGTCCTCAGCACCGAAGGAAAACCAGCTCTGTGCTGAGTGACATCAATGGGATCCGAGCTGGTCGGCCCAACTTATGGCACACTGCGCTCAATAACAGCCAGGAGCTGGACAGCGGGGTGGGTCGCACCGATGAAAGTACACGCTGTGAAGAGTCCTCCGAGCTGGCTGATGATGCCACCAGCGCATGCACGACCAATGCCACCAATACCCCTGGCAGTTTGCGCAAGTTTCGCGCTGCTCAGCACGGATGGGAATTTCACTACAGCAACGACTCGCTGCTGGGGCCAGATGGCGTGGGAGCGGCGGATCACGGGGCTCCTGAATCACTGGGCTCGGCGACGAGCAGAGCGCTGATGCCAGGGTTAACTGAAGAGGAATATGAACGCTACCGAGAGCTACTGGAGATTCGCTGCCTTTACGAGAAGAACGGAAATGCACTTTTTCTTTTGGATGGAAGGAACCATGGTGGAGGTGGTGATATTGCAGGAGCAGGTGTTCCTGTAGACATGAATTGTAACGAGAGCCTGATGCAGCACGAGATTGCCCTTCTCGATGAGGAAATACGTCACCTGGAGTTTAAGTGGCGCAATGTTTTGCGGGCTCAGAAGATGCAGCAGTTGCGCCAACGCTGCCTAAAGGTCTGGCCAGCTGACGAAGAGGACGACGAAGAAAAAGGAGCAAAGGCAAGGTGTGGTGGTGCAGAGGCAATCCACCATGATCTATCAGATATCAACGAGATCCCAGAAAGGGAACGCTCTGATAAAGAGAGCACAAGCGCTTATAATACCGGCGGGGAAAGTTGCAGAAGCACGCCTTTGGCAAGTGAGCGATACCCTTCGCCGTCCGCGGCCGGAGACTCCAGTGCCTCTGCAACCATGCGACCTCGGACGCCCCGTCACAGAACCAGCACAAGTAGGGATAAGAATCTAAACGTACCATCGGATGCCAAGAAAAAGAGTGAAGAAGCAGCGGACAACAAAAACTCTACTCCAGCAAGGCTCCGGTCGCTATCCCGGAATGGCGGGAGTAGTAGAAAGGGCTTGGATGGAGCTCGAAGGGGGTCCCACGCAAATGGGACTCTCACCACCGGGATCGTGAAAGGGGGAAGGAGTGCAGAAAACAGTCCATACCTGTCCCGTCGCCACTGCAGTACCACGCTGCCTCAACACTACCAGAGTTGCATGCAGTTGAGGGACATGTCTACAAACGACAGTCCAGAAGTTAGGGACGCCAGTGAAGAGGTTCCTTCTCACTCCAATACCTTAACTAGAGACTCCACAGCTGATCCTGCAACTTCTTTGATTATATCTCCTCCGCTGCCTCCATCTTCACCTCGAATGGAGTGGAAGGTAAAGATCCGCAGCGACGGCTCGCGTTATGTCGCCAAACGCCCGGTAAGAGATCGTTTGCTAAAGGCTCGTGCCATGAAGATTCGAGAGGAGCGCAGTGGGATGACCACGGACGATGATGCAGTCAGTGAAATGAAGATGGGACGCTATTGGAGCAAGGAGGAGCGTAAGCAGCAGCTGCTGAGAGCTCGCGAGCAACGGCGACGCCGTGAGTTCATGATGCAGAGCCGACTGGACTTCTTGCGGGAGAAAGAGAAGGAACAAGACTCCGGACCTCAAGGACAGGCTTCCATACTTGAGCTGAGCCAGAAAAAGAGTATGAAGAAACGCAGCCGACGCATCCTGGACAACTGGATCACCATTCAGGAGCTCCTGGCACATGGGACCCGTTCTGTAGATGGGAAGAAAGTGTACAACCCTTTGCTATCCGTGACCACTGTTTAATAATTGGTGTGAATTTAGACCTTTTAACAAGGAAAAAGTAAAGATCACAGAGTTTACCAATTAATTGCGACTGTCTGACAAAGATGCCTTGCAGTTTAATCAAGAAATGTCGATGATGAATATTAATGTATAAGACAGAAAGGCTAATGGAAAATGAATGTCAATTTTTCATAATTAACATGAACTCTGGGAGCATCTCTCTGTTCCTATACATTGCTTTGATGCTTGAATCTCAGACTGTTACAATGAAGTGGTGGTCTTGAGCATTTCCAAACCTGATTAAAACATTCATTTCTTTCATAAACACTTTTCAATCTGAGCAGCTTTCATGATAAGAGAAAAAAGTTCAGGGGCCTATTGTTTGAACCGACTAGTAGTCATCTATATTTTTTCAAGACTAGTCGTAACTTTTGAAGGTCATAACTGAAGTTAAGCAGCATATTAACATATTGGCAGTGTTTATGCAACTGGCCCCAGATCTCATGTCTTTGCCCAAGGTGAAAAAAAAAAAATGCACTTCCATAATGTACTAAAAGTGCTCTATTTTCGCACACTAATTTTGTACTTAAAGAATCATTTTTTAGTATATTAAGACAAACTTAAGATCATCTAAGTGTACTCAACTGTGCTATTTTGAAACGCCATGAATATGAACTAAAATGCACTTTTATATCTCTGTATTATAAAAATGTATTTAGTCACCACTTGTAATACACTTGAGTGTTCTTGTATATGAAAGATGGTTCAAGTGTACTACAAGTGGTAACTAAATACATTTTTATAACAGAGAGATAGTATGTTAAAAGTGCATTTTAGTTCATATTCATGGCGTTCCAAAATAGCACAGTTGAGTACACTTAGATGATCTTAAGTTTATCTTAAGAAGTACTAAATAATCATTTTTAGTATATTAAGTACAAAATTAGTGTGCAAAAATAGAGCACTTTAAGTACATTTTGCAAGTGCACTTGTTTTTCACCTGGGGAAGTTAACCTGGTGACTGGTTAAGAATTTGCTGCTGTTGTTTTGGCTCAATATGTGTGGTTTTCTTTACTGGTAAATGTAAAAAGTTTGCAAAAGAACAAGCCATTACTTAACTGTTGACTTGAGTTCACAATTTTAGAAGCACATGAATCCATGTAACAAAAGAACCAAAAAGCACATTGACAAAAAGTACAAAAGCAGGAAATTTTCAGCACACAAACATAGGCACAACAAAAGGTAAAGTCAATTGTCAAACACTGACATTGTCCAAAGAAAAACGATTTGTATATTTTTGTGGTGCATTTGTCAGCATTCAAGGAACAAAGCAGACGTTATCACTCTTAAAATTATTTTGTTGTCAGCTTGCAACACCACATTTCAAACGGACTCTTTGATATTGTACAAATATTGCATGTTGTTGTCTGGGAAATGTTTAAATTATGTTGTGTGAAACTGTCGAGTGACGATTTTGCTGTGTCTTCTGTAATACTTGTCAACAGGACATTAATATATTGTGTCCAAATGTTCATTTAACATCTTGCAGGTCTAAAACGAAGGAATTTCTGCTCCTAAATGTTTTTGAATAAAACTTTTGCAACTTCAATATCATCGAGTTTCACCCATTATTTGCTAAAAGCTTGAAACACTTCAATACAGAGGCTTTGAACAAAATGAGCTGAAGACTTTGTAAATCACATAATAATATACATTTATTTGTAATATTCTTCTTTTACCACAAAGTTTTGGATTGAATAAAAAACGACAGGACACTGGATACCATCTCTTCATTTATTGGATGTACAATTATGAAAAATAATAATCATAAAAAAGACTGGAAGCCCAAGATTATTTACAATCGTTCTTTGATTCTGTGGCAAAGTCTCTCAGAGATTTCATTGTCAGTCTCATGCTCACTTACATCATGATATGTTGAGCTTTAAAAAGACGTTCCTCTCTAGATATGACAAAAACATGGCCAAAAAGTTAAAGAAAAAAAATTAAAAATACATACAGTACATACATATACATATATAGAGAGAGATATCTATAAAAGCAGAATCATTCAAGTATCAAAAGACAGACCACCCAGGATTACTTTACAATTCGATATCGTTTATATTTTAATCATTTAACCAAGAACATGATCCGAACTGTCACTGTTGTATTTGCTAACGAGATTAGTTGTGCAAACACTGCGGCTGTTACAGGTGCTAGCATTAGCATCTGCTTGTATTTAGCACTGTACCCATTTTTAACATACCGTGTTAAAAATGAAGAAGAAAAAAAAAAATCTAAATAAAAAGTACCAGACTTAAAATCCTTGTAAACTAGGGCTAAATGAATACAGGAATACTTCCCATCTACACCTCATATTTATGTATTATTATCTACACAAAACATAAGCACAGGTTCGTCCATGACAGATGACTATGCAAATTTCAATTTTTAAACCTTTTCATCCGTTTCGTTTTTATTTTTTAGACATACCCTGCTTTCTGCAACTTAATCGTTAAAGAAAAGACACAAAACTCTACACATAAAAACAACTCGCCGTTGTTTGTAGTGTCACATTAATGCAATTATTTTGTATAAGAAATCACAGTATACGTGTAAGAGTCACTACAAGTACCAGGATCTGGACCGTACCATCCTCATGCCATCATAAAATTATTAACTTATCATAATAGTGTACCATAAGACGTCACAACACAGAGTATCTCCCACTAATCTGGCACCGAGTTTCTGTCCGTGACCTTCAAAAGCCAAACCTTTCCTATCGAAACTCGTACCGTAGTTCGAATGGTCTTGCCCATATGTACTAAAGCCTGTTGGTCACCTGACTTAAAATACTGACAGTAATAATCAAACTTACAGATGGATTGATCTTAACTGGACATCAAAAGACAAGACTGTTCTCTCTAATCAGTGTTTTGCTGAACTGGAATCAGTGTTTCTAACTTACTGGATTTATTTTCAAAGTTATCAGACAAAATAAAAGCATCTACACTTTGTGAGATGAAAGACCATCAGTTTAGACGACAATATCACAGACAAAACAGGAGCGTGTAGACTGTCGCTTCACAATAAAAATAAAAGAAAACTCAAAGAAATCAAAGCAAAGGCAACGTCAACACTGGCTCTTGTTATTGCGGGAGAATACAGTGACTGCTGTGTTTCCAGTGTTTGAAAACTTCGTCCTTGAATATGCGTCAGAAATCTGATGAAAGCAAGATGTTTTTCAGAGGGAGAGGGGTTTTGTTAAGTGTGTTAAACTGGACGGGACGTTTTTTGTTTGTCTTTGGCTCGTGTGTTTGTGTGTTTGAGGTGAAAACCTGCTGATGGATGGGAGGAGTTGACTGCAGGTGTGAGGAGACTTAGATCTATATAAACACACAATACAAGTGATGTTTCATCCACAGTCATGCTGTCATCTCAACTTTCTGTTTGGCATCCGACACAGCGGTCAGCTACAGGGAGACACACACACAGGGATTAAAACAAATCAAACAAATAAATGTGGGACACCATTTACAATGGATATGACAAAAGCTTAAAATGAAGGTGAAGAGAAGAAAGACGCTGTTGTGCCAAACATTTTTCCCTAAAATCATCTCCCCTTGGACCCCAAAGACTCCCATTGGCTTATAAAAACTTCTTGATATTCTTGGCTGCCTGACTAGAAATCATACATGCATCCATTTGCTGATGTATGTTGTACGCAAGTCTTGCCCAACTGAATATTCAACAGTATTCTTTTCTTACCAAATGTGACCCTGGACGACAAAACCAGTCTTAAGTCTCAATTTTTCCATTGATGTATGGTTTGTTATGATCGGACAATATTTGGCTGAGATACAACTATTTGTAAATCTGGAATCTGAGGGTGCAAAAAAATCAAAATATTGAGAAAATCACCTTTAAAGTTGTCCAAATGAAGTTCTTAGCAATGCATATTACTAATCAAAAATGACGTTTTGATACATTTACGGTAAGAAATTTACAAAATATCTTTATGGAACATGATCTTTACTTAATATCCTAATGATTTTTGGCATAAAAGAAAAATCAATAATTTTGACCCATACAATGTATTTTTGGCTATTGCTATAAATATACCCCAGCGACTTAAGACTGGTTTTGTGCTCCAGGGACACATATATACATTTCACTCACAAATACAGCAGATTAAACTGGACTACAAATACCATTTCATGGTGACGTTTCAAATATACGTAACACATATCTGAAGTTAGGAAGCATATTAACATAATTGGCAGTGTTTATGCAACTGGCCCCAGATCTCATGTCTTTGCCCAGGTGAAAAAAAAAGAAAAGAAAAAAAAAGGTGCGCTTCCATAATGTACTTAAAGTGCTCTATTTTGATACATCTCATGTCTTTTGAGGATGTTAACCAGGTGATTTATCCTGGATTTTTGCTACGATTTACAGCCTGTGAATCAACACTAGTTGCTGAAAGGCAGAGCCGGTCTGCAAATATTGGTCAGTCGTACTTTCACAAAGAAAATCAGTGCATGATGGGTACAGACCCTGATCTTCAGACAATATTTCATGTCTATGCATTAATGTCACTCTGTTTTGCCCATATCAGGCTTCATTTTGAGATAAACAGACAAACAGCAGACTATAGACTATTGACTGTCCGCTGTGAAGTACGGTTTATGACTAATTATGTGATTTGATACAAAAGGATGATGCCACATTGATTTTGGGCTTTGCAAACAACTAGCCTTCAGGGTCCAAAGGGAATAGGATTGTGAGGAAAGAACTGAATATTGCACAACAACAGAAGAAGCAGATTGTTAAGGGAAAATGAGAAAAAACCTTCAGGATGGAGAGAGTAGCAGGCGTTAAAGTGATGTTAGTCTGCATGAGATGCTGATTAGCTCACGAACACAACTTTAATGCATATTTGACCTTTGACACTGAACTGTGTTATCTTTTTATAATAGTCCTTACTGTAATGGGATGCAACAAATAAAAATAGCTGCCAGTGTGTCGTTATATGGAAGACCATTTCCACCACAGAAAAGAAAGAAAGAAAGAAAATTAAAATTAAAACCATGCTTTGGTAAATCATAATTATGACAGAAAATAAATGTGAAATTATGAGATACTAAATATCTCATAATTATAAGATAAAAAGTCCAATTATGAGATAAAGTCAATGAGATAAAAGGTTGAAATTGAGAAAAAAGGCATAATTTTAACATTAAGTAGGGAACAATTTTATCTCAATTCTGACTTGTCAATTTCAATTTGTCACTTATACATGTTATCATCTCATACATAATTTTTTTTTTATATCAGATTTAATTTATGCCAACTTCCACTTATCATAATTAACATAATTTCACCTTTTTATATCATGTTTATGATTTATCTCATAAAAAGTCATAATTAATGACATAAAAATACATTATATATCATATTTATGACTATGTCCAAAGCATTCTTTTACCAAAACTATTACCAAAGCACGCTTTTTTTTTTTCTTAAGTGGTCGAAAAGGCTTCCATAACTTCATGATATATGTTGTGCTGTGAGTTTTGAATTTGTAAATGCTTAAGCACCCATAGTTCACGAGATCACATGAGGATTGTTAAGGCTTGTGAAGAATTTATGCATATAATTCCACCTTTAAATCCCTACAAGAAGAAAATAAAATCCAAACAGATTTTCCAAAACTCAAGAGTGATGTGGCATACAGACTTATACAAACTTGTGTTCACTACAACACTGATCATAGTCTGCTTACTGGGCATGTGTCACTTGATAAAGCCTGAAATAAGCAGTCGATATTACTTTGATTCCTTGACATCAGACACATTTTGAGCAGGCGGTCTGCTCAGACACCTCTTTGTGATTTGGTTCAGACGTTTAGGCCCAGCCTAGTTTGCCAACTCAGGCTTAAGACAACACATAATATCACAGTGCTAAACGCAAATCCATAAACTGGCAGCAAATTAAATTTACAGTGAGGTACTTCGATTCCAATTCAGTTAACTTCTAATGCACTCTTGCAAGCTTCTGCTAGCTGTCTAATGTCTCATCTGCTTGTGAGGGATGGACAGAATGTGTATCATCTATTAGATGTGCATAGTAACATAACAGGACTAATAAAAATCCATCTAGTCCTCACAGCCCATAATAAAAGGCTTAGATGCCAGTATGCGAGCTAAAAAAAGCCCAACAAATGCAAACAAAGCTTTTTTCAGACATCTGACAGTCTGCTGGCACTTTCCACAAAAAGGGTACAAAATGGGGCTTAAAACCTGTGAAGTCATAAGTTTTCTTCATAGCAAAGTGAAAAGTGGTGCTTAACCTTCAGAGAATTTTGTCCATCATCCAAATACTAAGTGCTGTGCAGTTATTATAAGATGATTATACAAATATTACTTTATGAATGCCTGTTTAAATACAGTTTAAAAAATTTATTTATTTATTTATTTGTTTGTGTGTTTTAAAGAAATAAACCAAATACAAAAACACAAAAATGATATAAAATAAATAGAGATTCAAAAAACATTAATAATTACATTCACTAAAAATTTAAACAAAAACAATAAAATATATATAAAAAAACAGCAAATAAAATAAAAAAAGATAAATAAAATACAATAAAACAAAGTGATAATAAAATTAAAAATTATATAAAAAAATATTGATTCAGCCTAAAATAAGCTGCCGCAGTTGTTAGCTATTTTAGCTACTGATAAATTTACCATGAGGTAAAGAAATATATTTGCCGCATATTTTGTTTTCTTCTTACAATAACTTTGGGTCAAATAGTTGAAGTTGACAAATACAGTCAATACTAATTTGTGCAATAAATTGAACGAGTTATTTACTTTTGTACTTCATGCTGTAGAAAAACGCCTAAATGATGTTACTATTTTAAGAAAAATTCATAAAAAAAATGAATTAAAAGAAGAGTAAATCAGATTGCATTGTGGGACACAGTAGTTAAAAAAAAATAAAAATTAATTAATTGAAATTAATTAATTTGGTCAACTAATTATTAATTTGTGTTTTAGGTTAATCACAACATTGCTGTAGTCTTTCAATTGTTGATCATAGTCCTCTTTCCATGCCATGTTATTTTTATGGTACACGACGGTTCATCAAACATGTTTATTAGGTCCAGTTCGAAATATGTAATTTGTGCCTTTATTATGTAAAAAAAAAAAAAAAAATTACAGGATGCCAAATGTACCGTATTA
Source organism: Acrossocheilus fasciatus (assembly GCA_036784905.1). Taxonomy (NCBI): domain Eukaryota; kingdom Metazoa; phylum Chordata; class Actinopteri; order Cypriniformes; family Cyprinidae; genus Acrossocheilus; species Acrossocheilus fasciatus. The sequence goes on from CM071960.1 coordinate 5,625,127, forward strand.
ATGGAAAGTGCCTTTTATCGTAATCCTTGGCGGTGTGGAGTGTTTTGATCTGATGCTACATGTTTAGTGGAGTCCAGTTGTTTTAGCTCAGACTGAAGAGGAGGAAGAGGAAGTCTTCGTCAGTGTCTCACTGCGGTCGACGCCTGGTGGAGACGAGCACCACAGAAGGGGAAAAGAAAGAAAAACTAGTTAAGAGAAAAGCCATCAGTGTGGATGATGGAGGGAGAGTCCTTTGAGCAGAATGAGGAGGAAATGTTAGTTTCTTCACGTTTGAAACAGGAAGGTTAAATGACGAGATGTTCTGGTCCTCAGCAGAGCTTTACTTTGGTTTCAGGACAGTTATGATACGACTACAGGTGAGAGGGGCTCCTAAATACATGTACCAACTTAAAGGGCAGAGAATGGTGAGTGGAGGTTTGTTTCAGGGTTGCTGGAGAGCCAGAGCAGGACTAGGCTTCAGGACTGTGCGAGACAGACGGAGAAGAAAGAGGTGAATGAGAGGTGGCTTCTGTGTGGAGGAGAGCGAGGGGAGGTCAGAGTCTATCTAGAGAGTGAAGGCACAGAGCGAAAGGAAAAGGTGTGAGGGGGCGGGACGCGGAGGAGAGGAGCGTCCAATCAGAATATGGTGGTCTCGTACTTGGTGCTGACGGTGCGCTTGGGATCTTTGGAGTCCAGGATCCAGGTGGCGCTGCTCTGGGCGTGAGCGTCCACATCCATCGCTTCCACCTGAAACAGCAGGGAGGAAGACACTTAAATACTCTGTGAGGTATTAATACCACGTCAGGCAATCATGTAGCTGATGGAACGCGTCACAGCGGTTTATGAAAGACTGGTTCCTCTCACGAGAGATAGGATTATGAGAGCTTTGGTTTCTGCTTTTAAATGAGAACTGAAGCATTTAAATAAATATGTTGAGATTAGACGAAAATAATTGTGTGTTAATTGACAAGTCTGTATAACCCAGAATATTCAAAGAAAACTGCTATACATTACCATTCAGAAGTTTGGGATTGGTATGATTTTTTTCTTTTTTTTTTAAGTAGTATCTTATGCTCAATAAGGCAGTAAAATAAATACAGTAAAAAGAGTAATATTGATTTTATTTATTTATTTATTTATTCTTTTTTTCTATTTCTTTATTTATTTGAATGCATCGCTATGATTGCCAGCTGTTTTCTTTGTTCTTCCTCTGAATTGGGTTGTATGTTATATGTATATCTATATTATTTATAGTATATTACTATATTTACATTACTGTTACTTTCTGTCTGACCTAAGATGAACCAAATAAAAGCACACAAAAAAAGCGACCCATGATTAAAAACAGCAAAAAATAATCAAACAAACAACAACAACAAAAAAAAAAACAGTAATACTGTGAAATATTATTATAGTTTAAAAGAACTGTTTTCTATTTGGATATATTGTAAAATGTAATTTATTTCTGTGATGTAAAGCTGAATTTTCAGCATCATTACTCCAGTCTTCAGTGTCACATGATCCTTCAGAAATCTTTTAATATGCTGATTTGCTGCTCAAGAAACCTTTATGATTATTAATCAATGTTGAAAACAGTTGCTGCTTAATATTTGTATTTTTATTTTTTTGATAAAACAACTGAAGACATTTTTCACCATTTTTTAATGAATAGAAAGTTCAAAAGAACAGCAAATATTTGAAACTGAAATCTTTTGACCAAATGAATGCATCCTTGCTTGTTAAAAGTATTCAGTTCTTTCAAAAAATTCTTACTGACCCCAAACTTTTGAACATTCATATACTGTATATACTGCAGCCACATTTCGATGTGTGATTCTTCAAAGAACCAGCAGGGAGCTCCACAGTACTGGTCAAAAATATAGATATGGATCTGGCACTAAGTCATAGAAAGAGAGGAACCATGGGAATTTGAGCTATTGAAGTGACAAGGTGAACAAAGGATGAGCTGGAAGAAGGAAAAATGCAAACAGAGCGAGGGAAAGAGTCAAGAATCAGAACAAGAATACAGCAAAGTGAAGCCGAATGGAGAGGATGAAACCAAAGGGAGGAACCCTCAATTAATACTTTAATTAATAATACTTTAAACTAGCAAGGATACATTCATTTGATTAAAAGTGGAAAAAATACATTTTCATTACAAAACAGGTCTATTTCAAATGAATGCTGAAAGCAGCAACTGTTTGCAACATTGATAATAATCATAAAGGTTTCTTGAGCAGCAAATCAGCATCTTAGACTGATTTCTGAAGAATCATGTGACAGAAGACTGGAGTAATGATGCTGACAATTCACAGCTTTGATCACAGCAATAAATCACATTTTAAATATATATATTACAATATAAAAGTTATTTTAAATTGTAATAATATTTCACAATATTCCTTTTTTTTTTAAAACTGTTTTTGAATAATAAAAAAAACCAGCACCGATGAGCAAAGGAGATTTATCTTAAAACATTTTTAAAAGTCTTACCGACCCCAAACTGGAATATTTTTGCAAGATTTGATGTTTAAAACTTCGAAAACAGTGTCAAAATCCTTCTCGGAATGCCACCTTTTTAAAACAACTGTCATTTGTTTCTAGTAACCATCTGATGTGACCACACTAAGTGAATGAATGTGTGTGTGTGTGTGTGTGTGTGTGTGTGTGTGTGTGTGTGTGTGTGTGTGTGTGTGTGTGTGTGTGTGTGTGTGTGTGTGTGTGTGCGCTCACTCGCTCGCTCACCCCTGACTTGCGCATACTCCCTCGTGGTTTGGGGACGGGTCTGCTGCTCTTGGTCTCGATGATTTCCGTCGCTCCGGCTGCGCTCTGCTGCTGTCTGGTCCTCTGGGCCTGCAGTGCCAGCTGATAGGCCACTTCAAACGCCTGTCCCAGCGTCAGAATGATCTCATAGGTCAGGTTCTGTCAGGGAGGTGGAGACACGGTTATTAACAATCATGATGAGGTGCTTAAACCGCTATTAGAAATGATCAAAGAGTTCAAATGACCTCAGTCCATCTTCGGAAGTTTCTTTAATAGCCTCATCAACAGAATCATACATCAATACATTTGAACAGGCCTCCGACATTATTCTGCACTTAAGATGCATTTCAACTCAAAGTATGTAATAACAAGCTTAGCTGTGTAATGAAGAGCAACTTCTTACGTCACTGAGTCTCTATAAAGGGACACCAGGACGGCTGTAGATACTGTAATGTGTAGTGAAGGATATGAAATCTCTTGATTTTTTTTTATTTTCTCTTCTATGTCAAAAACAAACAGCACAATATTGAACATAATCTCTCAGATCCTCCACAAAATAATCAGGGCTTGTAACTTCAGACTGTTTTTGAAGCTTTTGAAGATACAGAATTGCGCATCTAACGTGGTATACAATTAACATCATTTGACAAACTTTGCTATAAGGGAGCAAAACACATTTTAGAGCATCTGAAAAGTCATTCCTGGCCCTTTTTATGCTTTTATATTCAATGAATTATTCATTAAATCTAAATTAATAAAGCAGCAGGCTGTGCAAATAAACAAACTCTGGAATCAAGATTTCTCAGTGCAGTCAAGATGCATGCATATATTATAAAGTATCTTTAATGTCAATTTTGATCAAAACTGAACTGAACTTTTTATATTAAAAAGTAATTCAAATGCATTTTCAAAAGATATTTTCGCTGTCTAATACAACCCCTTAACTCACAGAAAAAGCTATTTATTAATTGTTGCGATTGTCACCTGTCGCATGATTTTTGAATTATCAAATGAACTGCTGGTTGCAGCTCTACTAGAGTCTGGCTGTAAGTATTCAAGGCAATGATAGGTCTAGTGTGTGTGTGTGTGTGTGTCTGTATCATTCAGGCAGCTGTATGATCAATGTCATTTTAATGGGCTGATGCTCACAACCTCTCCTATAAAACTCTTTGTGATACTATCAGAAGCCTGGCAATAGGCCCACGGCGCTCTGCACACCACAGAAAGAGAGAAAGAGACTCTCGGGTCCCAGAAATATGAGTATTTCAGAGCAGTAGTCCCTCAACTGGTGGGTCATTAAACAGGTCTGTTATGATTATCACAGACAGACATAATGTGAAATGCAAATTTGGCAGTTTTCAATTGAATTTACATCTGCAAAAAAGCAATTTGCAGTTTGATGTTTTTTTCTTATCAGCATATAGAACTGCAGCAAAGCAGCTGAGAACCACTGATGGAGAAAGAGCTCATCTCTTATGCGGCGTAATGATGGTGCTGTTTGTCTCACCACATCTACGGTGCTGAACACATGGCAGTAATGATGGCTGCTCTGCAGATCTTTAGTGATGTAGGCAAACGTGCAGAGGTCCTCTGGGTCCTGAGCCGCACACGAGATGTTCCTGATCTCATGTTCTGCAATGATGTTCTGCGCACACAACCCAAGATGACATTAGCCAACAGATCGAAGAACTTCAACAAAAAACAAACTTAAACAGAAACACCTTACTACTACTATAGTTCTTACAGGAATAGTTAAAACAATCAATATCAGTCGATACTGAAAAATACAATTAGATGGATGAGACAGATTGGGGGAATGGTGGGATGAAGCGATAAATTGGATGGATGGATGGAGGGATGAGATGGATAGGATAGGATAGGATGGCAGGGCATGGGATGGGATGGATGGATGGAGGGATGGGTTGGATTGAGGGGCTGGGATGGAGGGATGGCATGGGAAAGCATAGGATAGATTGGGTGGATGGACTGGGAGGAGAGACGGATGGATGGAGGGAGGGATGGGTGATGGAATGGACAAATAAGATGGATTGAGTGGATGGAAATGAAAAGGCATGGCATTGGATGGATGGATGATTGGAAGGATGGGATAAATTAAGAGAGAAAAGGATGGATGGATGGATAGGATGGGATAGATTGAGAGAGAATGATGGATGGGTGGATAGGATGGGATAGATTGAGAGAGAGAAGGATGGATGGGTGGATAGGATGGGATAGATTGAGAGAGAAGAATGGATGGATGGATGGATGGATAGGATTGATGGGTTGGGTTGGATTGGAAGGCTGGGATGGAAGGATGGCATAGGATAGATTGGGTGGATGGATGGACTGGTTGGAGAGATGGAAGGAGGGAGGGAGGGATGGATGATGGATAGGATGGAATGAAATGGCATGGTATTGGATGGAAGATGGATTGGAAGGATGGATGGATGGATTGGAAGGGATGGGATAGCACTGGATGGATTGGGTGGATGAGATAGATTGAGATAGATGGGTTGGAGGGATGGCATGGGTGGGTGGATGGACGGGGTAGATTGGGGGAGAGATGGATGGATGGATTAGATGGACGGATAGGATGAATGAGTTGGATTGGGAGGTTGGGATGAAATGGCATGGCATTGGATGGATGGTTGGGATGGAGGGATGACATGGGATAGTATTGGATGGATTGGGTGGATGGATGGGATGGACTGGTTGGAGAAATGGATGGAGGGATGATGGATGGATGGACAGACAGGATGGATTGGGTGGAAGGAATGGGACGGAATAGCATTGGATGGATGATAAAACAGACAGACAGACACAATCTCATTGCTGAAATCAGTTTCCCAAAACTACCCAAAATATTTTATAATGTTGTTTTTTAGAATAACAATTAATGCCAATGCAATGTCTACTGACTCAAAAATGAATAAAACTTTAATAACAACAAATAAATGAAATTAGGAGCCTCTATCAGACACCCGTGACCTTTAGCAATAAGAAAATGACAGAGCTCAAGATCAGCCAAGAGTCACTCAATAAATCCGAGGTCCTCAGTGTGCCTGTTTATCCGTCATGTGACGTGATGCGCCCGCGAGCCAGAGGGCTTCAGTTTAATGACCGGCCGTTTATCTGCCCGCTTGGGCTGAACGACAGAGGAGGAGGATGTCATCACCTTGTTGGCAGCGTCAATGAATTTCACACCCTTGTACGTGATGGAGAGGACGATGGTGGGGATCTTCCTCATCTGTTCTGTCGACCTCTGAGAGAGAAAGAGAGAGAGAATTATAGGATGTTTGTCAATGTCTTTTACATCATAGGGGGTTAATATAACGCCTGGAATATTTAAATGCAAATGGATTAATTGATTGATTGACTGATTGATTGTATAACATATTTTGCCCCAAAATTGTCATTACTGTAAAATAGGGGCCCACTGGGGGGCCTCAGCAAACATCCAAAATGGGCATAGGTTAGCTTAAAAGTATTTAAATTAATACTAATTAATACTATTAATATACTAAATAGTACTGTAAATTAAACTAAATTTTTTAAAAAAGGAAAAAAAAAAATCAATAATATTCTGTTTTCATTTACAGGAAAAAAAAAGAAAGAAAGAAAGAAAGAAAGAAAATATATTTTTATCCATATATTAACACCTTCAAATATGGCGGACAATGGACAGCTTTGAATAAAAAAAAATGAGAACTACTGCTGTTAAAAACAAACAAACAAAAACAAATATTAATATGAAACATAATATATTATGTTTAATATTAACTGTAAACATAATATTCAAAAATAGTAATAGGCACCATGACAGTATTTGCTGTACTAAATTTAAAATTGTTTATTATTATTATTATTATTACTCATTTATAATTAAATATCAATTTAAAAAAAAATAATGAATTAGTATTTTACATCATGGTAATGAGGAATTGAGGGGAATGGGAGTACTTAATTATGATGAAAATAAATGTCATAATGCTAAAAGTCTTAATGGTCCTTAAAATGTTGTTTTATTATTATTATTATTATTATTATCATTTATATTTAGGGGTGAGATGTGACCAGTTTCATTGTGAGATTCACCAATAGCCAATGCTAATGTTTAAGGGACAGATTTCTTATGCCCTTTTTTATCATTTACTCAAAGAAAACACTTGTTAGTTCTGACTGTTTATGCTTTGGTCTTTTCATCAAGTGCCTGGCCCGACTGACAAGATTGCACCTCTGCACTGTCCAAGCTGTGAGCGGCTGAGCAAACAGTTCTGCTTGATTATTTAACCATTTAAACACCAACATAAACTGCTGCTTATCAGAACAGCCATTGAAGTGCAAATCTGCAGCCTGTCTCTCACACACAGGACAGTGCGATGAAGCGGAAGTCCATTTTCCACTTTCTGGACAGACCTTGTTAGTCGTATATTATGAAACTGTCCTTTTTTGCGCTAGTGCCCCGTAGAGGACTCGCACGGGTGGCATTTTCCCTGACAGTGCTGCTTGCTGCCCGTTCCAAAATATAATAATAATCTCAGCGTCCTGGCGTGACTCCTCACAGGAGACCTTGAGCTCTCATTGGCCGAAGACTCTGTGAACACCTACCCTCATTTTAGCACAGGCGTCCTGCGTTGACTCCGTTCCTCTTAGTTCTTTAATGAGCATTGAGCCCAGATACTGCAGAACGAGCGAGTCGGGACAAACCGGTAAAGAGAGAGAGAGAGAGAGAGAATTCAGTTGGTCTCAGCTGGCAAAAACAAACAGTTAAATCACATTATCTAAACACAATCAAAGGTTTGGGTGATTTCATAACCCATCACCTAAATATGAATTATGACTTTATTATTATATAAAGGGGCTGTGTTATGATAGAAATATTATTACGTTGGCCTCGTAACCGCATGATTCAAAAATGAGCTTCTCGGGCTGATGGTGCCAGTTCTGGACTGGTGTGTATGGTGCCGCCAGACTCGGGGGTCGTAAGGTCAAGCGAGGTTCCCGTTGACGTTCCTCAAATCTCTCCTTTAGGAAGGAAACACGCTTTTAGGATAAAGTGACCGAAATGTGCATGATTTGAGCAGAAACAGAAGGATTCGTGGATTCGTTTGACTCACTTGTGGTTGTTGTCTGTCATTAGGCCGCTGTCGAATAGCCACGTCATATTCTGAGTCGGGACCTCTCCTCCTCCCAGAATCGCCTGCAGGTAACAGGGGATCCATGGAGCGTGTGTAGGAGTCTGAGTGACTGAGAGGAGACGAGGTCTGGGACATGAGATCCTGACACTGCAAAAGAAGCGTTCAATGAGGGGGATCAGCCAGCCAGAAAGATGTCCTTGCTCAGAAATGAGCTCAAGAGAGAGAGAGAGTTTACAGTATACTGCACTTTGTTATAGACTGTAATCAGGGCTGATGCCAGATTTCATTTGTTGTGAATAAAAATGAGGCCGTGAGGGACAGAAGTGCAGTCTATTCAATAAAGGCAAACTGTTTTCAACCTGGGAGATTGAGCAGAGGAAAACAAACAGAAAACTCAACTTCCTCTAAATTTCTAGTGGACAAAGAGAATTGAATTAAACTGATTTTCAGATTATGGTAATGGAGATAAGGGGAAGTGATGGGAAGTGTAAAAAAAAAGGAAAAAAAAAAAACCTTAAAAGGTCGATAAAATGTGCTGCTTCCATTTTCTTCATGCAAATGTAATTTTTTTTATTTAAGTTTATATATGAGGATAATAGTTTTCTTTAGATAAAAACGCTTTGAAAGGCAAAAATTCGCTTTCAAAGGGAATATTTCTTAGAGAATATAATTCCCTAACAGAAAACCAGCATAATTGAATAAAATATTAGTTAGTTTAAGAAATCCTGGACTCTGTCATGAACTATTATAGCAGTGTTTTTTTTTTTTTTTTAAATGATATAAAGAACTTGTGTGTGATTCTAGAATGTCCTATTTGGCATCATGTACTGTATCTCATCTCAGCAATTACTGAAAATATGCAACTTTTACCCCCAGTTCAGTTAATTTCTTATAGTTTGTTGTTTGCTCTCAGATCCCATTCTTTTTTTCCATTAGTTTTTAAGATGTGAGGGTGGTAAGGAACACTTTAATATCTGTGGAAAGTGCTTCATTGGCAGCAGCGTCAGCTTGTTCAAAAATATAAGGGAAAATGAGGGAAATGCAACCTTAAAAGTACCTTAAAATGTGTTTTGTGTATTTTCTTCAATTTATTTTATGATTTTTCCCCCCAAATATTATTATTTTGGTGTGAGATATGAGCAATTTTATTGTGACATTCATCCAATACCCTTCTGTGAAAGGCATAAATGCGGTCTGTTCAATAAGTCACACTGTTTTCAACCTGGATGATTCAGCAGAGGAAACAGAAAATACATCTTGCAAATTTCTAGTAAACTAAAACTCTGGAAGGCATGGTTTGCGAAAATAAGACGTGACCCAGTTGTTAATCTTTTGAATTAAGAAACACAACTTTTAAAAAAATTTTTTTCAACATAATTAAATTAATACACATTTACAAATCAAATATTTGGTATATTATAGTTTGACTCTTTTTCTCATTTTGCAAATTATTATACTCAACTAAAATTACATATGCCATTTCAGCAAAATTAATCAATTTGTCATGCCAAAATATTGATAATATTTTCATTAAGAGACCAAACCAACAACAAAAAAAAAACCACTACATTTCGAACAAACTGTAATTCCACCCTCAGAGTCTCAGAGTTTTTGTTTACTCCTAATGGTCTACTTAAAGCCTAAAATCTATTCTATAATATGTAATATTATACAATATTATAGCATACAGCAGTACATACTCTGATCTGAGAAAGGCGGGGTGGTTTGACCGGAGGCTCCTCATACGGCCGTTCAGCTAATGATGCAATAATCCTTTTCCTGTGGCCCAACAGCGTGATCTTCAGCACCTACATAAAACACACGCAAAAAATTACACAATGTCTATTAAGCAACATAAATATCCTGCTCTCAACCGAATAATTCAGAGTCAAGTAATTTGATTTTTTAAAAATAAAGTAAAAGCCAACTATGTAATTACTTCATATAATACCTGACATAAAACAAACAACAAAAAAGTCTATACTGTATCACGTTCTCACATTGACAATCTCCAGCTCCCACAGGTTCTTCACGCATTCTAGTGTGCGATATCCGCTGGACAGGAAGTTCTGCAGGTATTCCTGAAGACCCAGGACATCCAGCCACGCAGCGAGGGATGTGCTGCCGTCACAACCTAATGCTTTCACCTGCAGAGTTCAAAACCAACAGAGAACTTCAGACCCAGTACAGATAAACTACCCGCTGACAAACAACGGATATTATTAAAATGATGGAGATCTTACAAAATAATACTGTTAAAGGCATAAAGTGATTATAAGCGTGTGACAATCCTCAGCAAAGCATTTTAGACACACACAAACCTTTGGTAGAGAACGTGCAGCACTGAGGATCTTCCTGCGATGTGCCGGATCCGTGATGCCAATTTCTCTCAGGTCTTGCTCTTCCATTACGTCATTTCCCTGCACAAACATACATACACACCTATCAGGTGAAAAACAAGACAAAAATACGATATACACAATGCCACAACACACAACCTAAATGCACAAGCCCATATCAGTAGTGTGTGGCAATAATGCATCAGTTGGTAAATGTATTTTTTGTCTGAAAAAAAACAGGTTTAATTCAATGTACTGCAAAGCACCATAAAAAACAGCAACATCGATTGTCATCTCTAAACCAACTCTACTTTAAATCAAAAAACATACAGAAGGTCTCCACTTTATGGATTGAGGACACAATATATATCGGGTAGGACAGAGGCACGCATCTCACATTGTTTGTATGGGTGTGCGTGTTTCATGTTTCTTCATTGATCAATGCCATATACTCTAAACACAGTGTGTCTACCACAGCAGCATCTGAGCGATCGATGCAAGACAGCTCAGAGAGCAATCTGAGGTGCTGATCTCACAACGAGACACACACACACACACACACACACACACAATCCCTTTATACACTCCATTCATTTAGCAGGAAACACTGTGCATGACCCTTCATGCACTTGAAGTGTCTATCAATCAAATGATGTCAAGAATATAATAAACTTGATTCAGACAGACAGTGCATGGCAGGAATTTACAGTAGTGAGTGTGTTGTTTTGTGAAAACGCAGTTCTAGTTGAACTGTGATTTACTGTGAACTGACCGATTTACAGTGCCCAACAAAGTGTGCTTCAGTGTTAGCGTGTGCCCATTACATGTACCACAAACTGTATGCTATGGAGAAAATAATGACTCCTTTGAGCACTGGCTGTCATTACGTGCCGATTGAGAGAGAGAGTCCATTCTAACGAAGAAACACACTGAAACAAAATCATTCAGTTGCAATCCCCACTTTAAGAGCATTTCACTGCTAAGCAAAAAATAAAATAAAATCATAACCATACCAAAACAAGCTCTACAAAACAATCCATGAACCAAAACAAACACATGGCGAAAAAATTTATTATTATTATTATTAATAATAATAATAATAATAATAATAATAATAATAGGCTAATAATAAAATAAGGCAAACCATTTAAAAAAATCAGAAGAAACAAACCTATAAAACAAAGCAAACTGCAACACGAAACCAATAACATGAGCAAAAAAAAAGCAAAACAAAAAACTCAAACAAAAATCAAAAAGAATAAAACAAACAAAAAGCAATGCACAAAAAAACAATAAAACAAAAAGCAAATCACAAAACGAACACAAGCAACAAAAAGCAAAACAAAAACTCAAAACACAAAGCAAAAACAATAACACTGACAACAAAGAGTAAACCACAAAACATGTATAAAATACTAACAAGAAAAAAGCAAACCACAAAATAAAACCAATAACAAGCAACAAAAAGCAAAATCACAAAAGCAGCAAAAAGCAAAACAAAAACTCAAACACAAAACAAAACCAATAAAACACTAACAAGAAAAAAGTCAACCAAACCAATAAACAAAACCAATATCACGAGCAACAGAAAGCAAAACACAAAAAAATAAGCTACTAAAACAAAGAATACAATAAAATCCAAACAAAATGCTAAAAAAAACAAATACTCAAAACAAATAAAAAAATAACAGACAATAATCAAAAGCTCATCACAGTGTCCTAATAATGATAGAGAGATAAGTGATCCCGTCATCTGTTAATCGATTATCAGCATTAAGAGGTCCTGTCCTAACTAGCCTACAGTAAAATATTGTTGCAAAAGCCTGCTCCTCTTAACTCTGTATTAAACATCAAATACGTTTTGATCGGCTGTGATTTTCTCGTCGCACAGCACTTCGGTGGACAGGCAGAACTGTAAGTCATACAGTTTTGGCTGGTGCAAGAAAATTGTGCCTTGAGTAATAATCATAAATGTCCTGAGCGTCAAACTAACGCGTTCTGATCCAAGACAGACACTGAAGGAAGATGCAGATCTGCTCCGAATCAAATAAGAGACATCTAATGCTCGGATGAATATATCTACACAGGCACGCACAAATCATGTCACTGTCCGTCATCATTCACTGAACCACTTTAAGTCTCATCTGCTCATTCTGTGATAAAGTGAGGAGGGAGGCAGATGGTGAATAAGCTCGAGTAAAACTGCCCAAATCATTTAGAGTGAAGAAACGGCAGCTGAATGCAGAAGGGGTGAGGTGGATCAATCTGTCTCCGTCCACTTTTTATCTCTCGCTCTCTCTCTTTCCAATCCACTTAACTCTCCTCCTCTCATTATCAGCCTTCAGTATAGACTGAAATCAGATCTCTGAGAACAGCACACATAGATGTATTCTAGTACGGATGGGATAATGTGACAATGAAACAAACGGATGCTGCACATTCAGTTGCTCCAAAACGTATCTGGACACTACTTGCACCATCAGATTTTCTTCAGCTAACTAATGTGTCACATTTCTGCAATTTTTTTACCGACTTGTATCATTCATGTTCGAACCACAAGCAAAGTTGCATATACTTTGCGTTTAAATCCCAAACCGCAGGTATGTAACGCCGATGTTTGCTTTAGTAACAGCAGTAATAAAAGCTTGTGTGACTCACAGCTCCGGAGACTTCGGAGACTTTGAGAAGTTTGCAAAGAAATAATGTTTTTTAGAGCTATCCAATTTAACAGAGACATCTGAGAATAAAACTTTGATTCCAGTTGTGGAGAGATTCCTCATGACGGCAGAGGAGAAAATCAGCCCCTAATAAGGGAAGTCCACAAAACAACAGCTCTATTCCAGCAGCAGCGTCTGAGCAATCAAAAGATATCTGTGCGCTTCAGAGCCGTGGAAATCCTCGGTGGAAATCTCCTTAATGTAGAGGAACTTGAATGAACTTTGAGGAACGATGCAGATGCTTTATGACTACAGAGGAATTCATAATCATTTCACACGTTAGCTATCGAGTGATGCCTTATCCATAATTAGGCACCAATTAAACGCTTGCTAGTTCAGAGCACCTGCACTTCTGGGTCAATGATGAATGAACAGACATGATGTGAATCCATGTGCAGAAAAAGTCACTTGACACGTTTAAACATGGATGTCCTGATACAACATTTGTGAGCCAATATCCAATTATCTAAGACAACATCTGCTGATACTGATCGTTTGGTGGTTGTTTTAAGAGACTGATAATTACACAACTTCAAAGGGAACTGACACATCAATTTATTCTCCATAAAACATTTCACATTTTATTTATACAATACAAAATTAAAGACCAGCTAAGAAAAAAATAAAATAAAAGTGCTCTTAAATTTTATGACAAATGTAAATGTGAAGCAATAGACTGCAACAATTAACAACGATTAACTACTCATTTTTAAATATATGATATGAAATACAAAATTAATATTAAAGTTAAAATGTTTCTTAAAAAAATGAAAAAAAAAAAAAATTTATTTATACCCAATGCGATCAACTAACTGTGAAACGTGCTGATCATAGCATCCCATTTAAATGCACTCCTGATGTGTAAAATTTTTAATATTTTTATTTTATTTCGAAATAAATCTGCATTTATATGATCAAAAATACAGTAAAAACAGTAACACTGTAAATATTATTACAAATTAAAAGATTTATTTGTCTGTCTGTTTATTATCAATGTTGAAAACAAAATGTGTTTTTTGTGGAAACCATTTTTCAGCATTATTTGATTAATGGAAAGTTTACATTTGAAACTGAAATCTTTTGTAGTATTATAAATGTCTCTACTGTCACTTTTGATCAATTTAATGCAAATTTGCTGAACAAAAGTATTAATTTCTTTAAAAAAAACAAAACAAAATTAAAAACAAACTCTAACCATGCATGTAACTAAGTAAAATACACAATACTGTATACATACGCAAAAAGATCTATCACTTTAAAAATGGGACCCTGGACCACAAAACCAGTCTTAAGTCGCAGGGGTATATTTGTAGCAATAGCCAAAAATACATTGTATGGGTCAAAATTATAGATTTTTCTTTTATGTCAAAAATCATTAGGATATTAATTAAAGATCATGTTCCATGAAGATATTTAGTAAATTTCTTACCGTAAATGTATCAAAACGTCATTTTTGATTAGTAATATGCATTGCTAAGGACTTCATTTGGACAGGCGTTTTTCTCAATATTTAGATTTTTTTGCACCCTCAGATTCCAGATTTACAAATAGTTGTATCTCAGCCAAAAATTGTCCTATCATAACAAACCATACATCAATGGAAAGATTATTTATTCAGCTTTACGTCTAAACCTCAATTTTGAAAAATTGACACTTAAGACTGGTTTTGTGGTTCAGGGTCACAAATGATAAACAAAAATCTAGTTACAAAATAAAAAAAATAAAAAAAAGTGTTACAATACAATTAATTTGCAATCACATTTCTGGTGTTTGCTGTTAAATTACCGGTTTGTCCACAGTCTCTCTCTCTGTCTCTCTCTTGCGCACACAGGTTTCCATGTTTTATGAGGATATTCCATAGACGTAATAGTTATTATATTGTACTAACTGTATTTTCTATCCCTTACCCTAAACCTACCCCTCACACAAAACTTTCAAAACACTTAATTCTGTATGATTTCTAAAATGTTTTCCTTATGGGGACCAAAAACATGTACCCACATGGTCAAAATTTACTGGTAATACGATCTTTACGGGGGAATTTGGTCTCCATAATGTATGGGAAAACCAGGACGACACACACACACACACGTTCGTTTTTGTGAAAAGTGGGGACTCTCCATAGGCGTAATGGTTTTTATACTGTCCTTACTGTCTGTGCTATTGCCCTACACCAACCCTACACCTAAACCTACCCCTTACAGGAGACTGTGCATTTCAACTTTCCCCCAAAAAAACTAATTCTGAGTGATTTATAAGCGTTTTGAAAAGTGGGGACATGGATCAATGTCCTGAGATGTCACCTTCACCTTGTAATACCTGTCATACCTTTGTCATTATACAAATCTATGTCCTGACTTTTCACAAAAACGCGTACACACACACACACACACACACGCTACAGATGCAGCTGGTACAGGTGGTGATATCTGATCAAGATACCAGCTCTGTTCTCTGGCCGGTCAATCTCAAGTACCATTCACTGACCCCAAACGTAAAGCTAATTCAGCTTCTCACCCTCCCTTTGGGTCAGTGGTGAGGAGAATGCCAACATCCTCCGGCCCTTAGACTTCTGCAGCATTATATTTTTTAGGTTTTTCTTGCACCAAAAACAGTAATTCAGTTGTTGCTATTGTACCTTTAAGACGTCTGTATATAAAGGCCATTGTTCTGATAGGTCAGCCTTTCTGTATGTGAAAATATGAATATAAATCACACTGTATATCCTCAATAGGCTGAAAAAATATTGAGAAACAATTCTCATTTATTTAAACATCCGTTTCACCCTCTTTCCAAAAACACTAAATAAACTGGGTTGTTCTCACAGGTATGACAAACAGCAGAGTACAGCGCTCTGCTCAAACTAATGGATGTAATAAACACTTAATTAACCTGTTTAACTCAATATTATGCGTTTACCTTTCACATCTGACAGCAAATTACAATTCCCATAATGCACCTCTTGAAATCCACTGTGCCCTCAGATTTTCCTTTAAATTCCTTTTAATACTCAAACACAAGTAAAAATAGCAACATATTTAAGTCAAATTGGACATGGCGTCTAAATGCAAGACCTAAAAACACAGCAGGCGAGCTCATCTCAATTATTGATCAAATCTCTCACCCGTGATCAAAGGCGGTCGCCTGCTTTGGGGTGAATTTAGGAGAAGTGATGATGACAGGATGGGAAGATGGAAGGGAGCGGGATATAGGAGGTAATGCACTTCTGCAGAGATGTAAGACGACCTCACCACAGGTTTCCGATTGAAAGCAGGACCTCTGAGTCTTACTCCTGCACTCCATCTCCATGCAAATGCATTTGGAATTAGTTGGGAAAGGAGGGTAATGGGGAAACCACCATGCCTTGGTGAGCACACAGACGTGTCTCTTTCTAGTACAGCAAGTAAATTGCTCCAGATCTGACTTTCAGAAAGTCTTTAATATGCATGAAACCACATTGGTTAAAGAAGAGATGTGAATCCTGAAATCCCATTTTCCAAATGCACATTCTCCAAATAATGTAACACTTGCATCAGTTTCGGGCAAAATTTGGGCAAATTCCAAAGTAGTGTTAATGGTTATGCAAATAGCTATTAAATATGTTTTTTTTTTTTTTTTTTTTTTTTATGTTTTTAAAATTCTCTTTTGCTCACCTAGGCTGCATTTATTTGATTAAAAATACAATAAAATTTGTAAAAATTTTAAATATTATTACAATTTAAAATAACTGTTTTCTAGTTGAATATATTTTAAAATGTAATTTATTCCTGTGATCAAAGCTGTATTTTCAGCATCATTACTCCAGTCTTCACATGATCCTTCAGAAATCATTCTGATATGCTGATTTGGCTCATAACACAAGTTGGTAACACTTATTATTATCCATGTTGGAAACAGTTGTGTTGGTTAGTATGATTGTGGAAACGGCAACCTTTTTTTTCCAGGATTGTTTTATGAAAAGAAAGTACAAAATAACATTTATTTGAAATTGATTATTTTTCCTTACAATGTAAAAATTTTACTGTCACTTTTGTTTAATTTAATGCATCAGTGGTGAATAAATGTAGTAGTTTCCTATCTCTCTCTCTCTCTCTATCTATCTATCTCTCTATCTCTCCATCTCTCTATCTATCTATCTATCTATCTATCTATCTATCTATCTATCTATCTATCTATCTATCTATCTCTCTCTCTCTATCTCTCTATCTATACACACACACACACACACACACACACACACTCTATAATATATAATACAATTGACAACAGTCACAAAGAAAGATCATTAGTTTTTTTGAACTAACAAATACTGTTATATGAATAAGTTAGTAAATAAACTGTTTGCAAGTCTCACAAACATATGAATACATATAGGAATGGTTCCTAGTTCATTTTAAACCAGGCATAACTATAAATTGACTTTCGGTTCACGCTCTGAATGATTAAATCAATGACAGTCCGATTCAAACTGACCAGCGAGAATCTTTTTGACTGATGCATTAAAAAGAACTAGGCTCATGAGAGTAAATTTTTCATCAGCTGGCCCAAGTTGTCAGCTAATGGCAGCCTACAAGATAATATCTGAGGAAAAAAAAATATATTGACTTGCATAAAACCTTCCAGACTGTCATCAAAGGTGACTAGATTTTAAATTATTGCCATAAACATTTTGTTGCATTAGCAACCATTAAAGTCGCCACCTGGAGCCCTGTCTTCTTTTAATATAGTGAGGAGAATTCTGGAAACTAAGAGCACAAAGAAAAGAGTGGAAAATATACAAATGAAATAAAACATGTTTATGCATGTCAAAAAGCCAAGCTTCCTGCACCAGCATTATCTGAGAGAGAACATATACTCAATCCTCCACTCTGACATGAAAAACAGAGTCAGAGCACAGAAAGATGAAGTCTTCATCTCCAAAAAGCACTGGGGAGGAAGTGGAAAAAAGACACAAAGACGGGAAGGAGCTTTACAGTGATGTTCAAAGCGTTCTGCAGCTATTAAACACATCGACAGCTCAAGATGCTAAACCCGCTGAGCTATTAAAATAGTCATGTGAAAAATGCCTGCCTCTTTCCAATCAGCTCACTGTAAAAAAAGACTGACCTTTTTTGAAATTTCAAACGCATGGAGATGAAATTGAGGCTTTTGCTTAAGAAGCTCAATGCGGCTGGGCTACAGTATGATAGGTACAGACCACCATATAAACAATTCATTCCAGTTCACTCCACTAAGACATTCAGAGTTAAGTATGTAAGAGAGTACAGCAGAACGGTCCAGCTGAGATTTATTAATCCTGCATATATAAATCAGAACAAGTCCACAAATGCATTTAGGCAAGGCAATCTGAATGCAGCAGAGAGACTGGACTCCTGTATCCGTAGAAGTGCTATTGTGGAGTTGTGCTGAACACTCAAATCCAAACGACGTATTATGCGATTATGTGACTGCATCATGCCACACCACTGATTTGGAGTACAGCGTCACATCATGAGCTGACTAACTGAATAAAAAAAGAAAAAAAAAGAAACAGCATATATATATATGCATACTGAAAGTAATCTCTTCTGCTTACCGAGGCAGCATTTATTTAAAATCCAAAAACATTAACTGCAGTCTATTGATGAAGAAAAAAAAAAAAAAAATTATTATATATATATATATATATATATATATATATATATATATATATATATATATATATATATATATATATATATATATATATATATATATATATATATATATATATATATATATATATATATATATATATATATATATATATATATATATATATATATATATATATATATATATTCTACTTAAATATATTTTAAAATGCAATTTATTTCTGTAATGTAAAGCTGAATTTTCAGCATCATTACTCCAGTCTTCAGTGTCATATGATCCTTCAAAAATCATTCTAATATGCTGATTTAATAACATTTTTTTTATTATTATCCGTGTTAAAAAACAGCTGTGCTGCTTAATATTTTGAGGAAATGTTTTTTTTTTTTTTTCTTTTTTTTTTTAAGTCTTTGATGAATAGAAAATTCTAAAAGAACAGCATGTATTTGGCTTTTGAAAAATGAGAAATGTCACCTTTATTTGAAATTAATGTGTCGTTGCTGGATAAAGGTATTGATTTCTTAAAAATGAGTGAATGAATAGTAAAGTATTTAGAATAAAGTGTGTACAAGATGTGTATACTTTTTTTTTTTTTTTTCGGGTATCAAATTTGCTTAGAAAAGTTGTATATCTGTATTGGTATCACTATCAACTACTTTATGCATCAGTGCTAAACTGGGCTTCAGAGTCATTACAAATAGTTAACCAAGCATTAATGGATTGTAGCTTGATATTGCATTTTTCTATCTATGTAAGTACATCTAGAATGATGTTTTGAAGGATCTGCAGAGATGGACAATGCATCAGGACAATGCACACACATACACTGAACTACTGCTGACCAGCTTGGCTATAAAACCTTCATTACTCCTGCAATGAGGTGGCGCTCCGCGTGGAACAGAGGGTGACCAGGGACCCGTCTGTATCTCTGATTTACAACACACACACATCGCCTCCCTCGGCCAGCTGAGGCTTTCAACCGCATCACCATCAATTCTCATTACCTCACATGGTAAAAACAACACAACCCCTTAAAAGGCATCAGGCTTCTTTCATAAAGCCTCATGGGCTTCTCAGTCTGGTGAAGAACCTGTTTGTGGGCCATGTCCCAATATATGAATCCTCAAAAGAGCTTCTTTAGTGTAACCAATTCCAACTATATTTATACACTATTTAAGAAAAGACTGTTATAATCTGCTTAAGAAAATGTGTTCTAGTTCTGGATGCCCAAGTCTCGAAAGATCTCAATGCCAGTCTATGATATCCTACTCCCTAGATATGACTCGAGTCTGATTTCAAAGAAAACTTTCGGCTTCTTGTATCTTCCACCAGGTGGAATTCATCAAAAGAGTCACTTAGAAAAGTATTAGCTCACCTTTACTCCCAAAAAAAAAAGATTTGAGTTATAATTCTTGGTGTTCTATAGTGTGCAGTTATCAGAAGTGACTGAGCTCTGTCTAAATCAAACTACCACTTAGCATCCAATCTCATAACAATGTCCTAATTAGGTTGTTAATGATTGATCATTCAGAGCCTGGATAAAGACCAGGACATCGGCCTTAATTAAGTGCTTATTTTTGCTATGGCAAATCATGTTAAGACCAAAGACCGCTCACTGCTCATTTGATCTCCCAGCTTAAGAAGAATGCTGACAGTTCTGCTGCTGCTGCTACAGAAGTTCACTTGGCTGCAGGTTCGCTCTGCTACGGCAGCATACTTGTAAACACTTAATGCTTATTTATTCAAGGAACTAGAAAACTCTCTTTCTGCATGTTTAAATGAAGGCAACATCAGAGTTACTGGCCAAGATCCATAAGCACCAGAATATCAAAACTGGCATGCCAAACATACAAAAGCTCTTTGATGTAATAAGTAATGTGTGATAATTTTCTTAAGGACAATCAGATTTGATAAAAAAAAAGGATAAGGCATAGAAAAAATGTAGGTAGCACAGTACAGTAGGGTACAGGTAGAGTAGCAAAGTAAAATGCTTTTATTTGTAGGAGACAACTAGGTAGGAGTTACTCACCATGAACCGCAGGTCATCGAAGCCGTTGAGCAGTAGCTTGCTCTCATACTGCGGAAGGCCTATATGCTCCAACCAATCCCCAACTGGCTGTTCAAGCAGTCTCCCGGATCCACCTGCGGACAGAGGAAGGCGCTTGAGCAGCGAGAAACCATTAAGACGGTAGCATCGGCACTCGGAGGAAGAGACGTGGCACTGCCACATCATCCTCGGCCAACAGTGCCGAGAGCACAAACACCAGGACGGCAGAGGCGACAGGATCCCGGCTGAGAGGTGTGGTCGCTCCCACAGCAGGGGCGAAACCACGCTAGCTAAGAATTAAGTTTGCGGTGGCTGAATTTGGAAAGAAGATTGGGCCCAACGTTGGGACTGATCACAGATTTAGACTCCACATTATGTCTCTGTTTACATTTGAGAGGTTAGTATGAAGTACAACTGGGTGCCAAGACCAGCAATTATCAAAGTTTCCATTTGAGCCCAGAAATCGCCCTATGAATCAAAGGTTTGATTTCACAACCCAAAAAGTCACAGAAGACAATGTGCACCATTGTAATCAATCCAGTTAATAATCCCAAACAGGCTAGCTCCTGGAAATGTGAGTTTGCAGATCCACCTTTGCAAGTCCTAATTGACTGGGGTGTTTAATGAGGAAGAGCACGGTAGAGGATCAGACGACTGAAAGTTGGTATTCCCTCATAGGTGTCCATGTGGAGGTAGATGCACAAGTAAACTTCTCAAACAGTCATTACTCCCAAGCAATGTCTACCGATCCCTTGAACTGATGCTGAAAACGTCACAATCTCCTGATCTCCTAAGAGTGACTAAAAATTGCTATGGGACTCTGCCGTAAGCCTGGGAACTCTTAACTTGCGTACTGCACTCCTCATGCAAATGAACTTCTAATCCAATCTCTACGATAGCGCTACTTAAAAGCCAGGCAGGATTGCACGGCTTGCATTGCACAAAGTCACTCGGTGATTCTCAGGATCAAAAGGTACACGAGATGTAGGCAAAGAGCAAAAAAAGCTTCCGAGTCTTCGCTCAAATAAAACTCTTGATAATCAACTTTATTCCAAAACAAGAATGTCTGACTTAGATTAAATTCAGATGCAGAAGACGGCAAAAAATGTAAGCCTCACCAATAAACGCCGGTGTAATCAAAACCGAATTAAAAGCAAACGTGAACGGACAAACCAATGAGAAGTAGTATCCACCCGAGTCATTCAACTTAATCAGAGACACCCAACTGCAAAAGTACAAGACTTGCTTTTCCAACACGACAAAGTCTCCCAGAGTCCGGCAGAAGTCCGAACAGAGAATGTGGGTGCTCGTCCCACATCAGTCAATCCTCAGAGTACATTGCAGACATATCGTTATCCCTCTAGTTCCTCGAGACATCGCGGCTGCTGTTGAATTAGTAACGCAAGGTCAGTGGGGTGTTTGCTTGCTCCAGAGAATGCCGGTAAAACTTGACACACTTGCGGTGCGGACGGGTCTGGATGTTGTAAGAAAAGCAGCAGCAATCCGAAGGTGCGGTCTCCTTGTTCAACCGGACGCTGTCAATTCTGCTCTGCAGCGCTCCTGCTCCGTCTCCTCCTTTCTCTCCCTCGCTCCTGCTCCCCCTCCCTCTCCCTGTCTCCTCCCCTCCCTGCCTCGCTCTCTCTTCCCCTAAAAGAAAATGCGGGCCTGCTGTCCATTATCTAAGGACTCATCAAACCTTTGTCCCGTTCATTGACCCCACCCGGGACCATTACTCTTTCGTCAGAGTATTGTTGACTATGGTAACAATATTAGAGGCATCGATTAAAGAAACAAAGCTTAATAGTGTTTACCCAGAAAGCAAAGCATAAACAGAGGCATATGCAGAGCTTCTAGGCTGGAGGACGTAGCTCTGGGTTTATTGCCAAGCTGCAGGGCAGTTCTTCTTCTAATTCCCCTGACACTCATGCATGTTAATATTTTAGCACCTTTATCCACATACACAGAAACAAAGCGGCAAAACTCTGCCAACAATCCTGTTGCAGGAGTTTATTAATGAAATACTGTGTTGTTGATGTGACAAATGCATTTTAAAGGAACTGCAAAACCACCAGTTACAGAGTTCTCCAGTGGTATTAGAAAAGGCAAGCCAAGTCAAAGTTCTGTAGTGCTCTAAAGATGATACATTTTCACACTTTAGATTCTAAAAAAGCATTATGACTGGCTAAATGGTACAAGTGTACCAATATTAGCATGCCACAGTGTTCTCTGAGGTATTTAGATGGTGGTTTGCTGGCTTTGAACAAAACCTCACCAGATTTATTTTCCCATTTTATTGCTTATTACATCTTAAAGCGGAGTTCTTGGAATAAAAGCACCGTTCCTCAACAAGCCACATGATTTATGGTATCATTTATATCAAAAGCACAAACAGTGCAGGGCCTTCGCAGTATAATACTTTGTTTACAGTTTTGTTCAAATTTCTAACGTCAGTCCGAGCAAAAGTAATAAATGCTGGCTTTAGTAAGCACCACTAATAAAATTAAAAACCAAGAGTCATGTCCAAGTAGGATGCCCGCAGGAAACAGGAAATGAGGTCAGAGGCAGTGCCATGTGACCAAGGACAGAGAAAGGACTGGTCCTCTAGCAAGGCTTTGCACTTATATGGGCCAATGAACCCAGTTGGAACACAAAGGCCCCTTGCAGAGACACACAGCACTTGAAATGGTGTTTACAGGTTTTAAGATACACTGATGTGAGAAGGGTGCTCTATTCACGGCTTACAGCAGCTTTCCCATCCACTTTTGCAGGAGTTGCCAAACGGGAGCGAATGGTACAGCAAGCATGACGGCCCCTCTGGTCTCGATTGCTGTAGTTTGGTTAATTCCAGAGGAAAGTCAATAAGCTGCCTCCATACAGAACAAGGTCATGCATCACCAAGGCGGAATCGTCAAGCGTCTCAGCGTCCATTGATTTAACTCTCAAGTGTCCCCTCGTCCTTCAACGGCACACTGGGATTTCTCATTCTCCATTTAAAGGGCCAGCCAACCTCATATCCTCTGTTCACTAATGTAACTCTTCTGGACTTGGCCTTCGTCTTTCTCTTGCCCATCAATAGGTTATTGAGTTTCATTGCTGGATTGCTTGGTCAGGTCTCATTTCATAGGGGAGCCGATGCGAAGGCAGATCCTCATTTAAAACATACAATCCAGGAAGACACTTGATGGTCAGCTACAACTAGGAGGACAAAGCTTTGAGAACAATGAGAAGTAATTGAACAAAAACAAAACATTCATTCTTCTCTTCTCAATTAAAGACAATCCTCTTGATTGTGACATGTCGAATACTGTTTCCGGGTCCAAGTTTCTACTCCGTTTCAAGTGAGAGTGCCATCTCAACAGCCATTTATAAGCTCAGTTCATTTTTAGCACAAGCTTTTGGGGTCATGATTTTTCAGTAGTATTTACAGAACGCCATGAGTGCATCCTTGCACTGTTGGATGCTTTTGCTTTTTGAAGGAGCATTTGGACTTGGAAATGATAGCACATGATTGTAGACTCATCATCCAGATATATGTATTTATTAAATGGCTTTCTGGAATACTTGACTCCGATTGGTCAGTCCCAACATTCTGAGGTGTGTTATTCCACAACAACAACACCCTCATCTCATCTGGGTATTTGAGGTCAGCGCTTCTTTCACATCTCTCATATCTAGGTTTGCAAAGGGGTGGAAAAGTTCCGGAAACTTTCCAAAAATCCCCAGAAGATTCCAAAAAATCTTGGAAAGTTTACAAAAATTCTGGAATGTTTCCAAAATGTAATGGAAATTTCCACCTTCTTGCAACCCTACTCATTTCACACCGCCATACACTCTGTCGTGTCATTCAAAAGCATCTGCCATCTTCTTGCGCCTTAGATATTGACTGTATTTACTGTAAAATGAAACCGGAGGACTTAATATAACCATATGAATAGTATTGTTACAGTCTCCTCTAAGAATATTACAATTCAGAACGGTTATTATGTACACTATAATGGATGTAGGATAATAAATAGGGATGCGCCATTCCGATACTGCTATTTTCAGTATCAGTATCGGTCAGACAGTGCTGATCCAAATCCAATATTTTGAATAATATTCTGTTACTGTTAAGCTGCACAAAAGGCATAAATGCATTATAAAGCACAACAAAGCTTTCGTGCACCTTTAATTATAAGCTGACAATTATTTTCATGTTTTTGCCGATAACTGATAATGGCCGATATCTTAAAAACTAATTAAAAAAAACAATTTTTTGGGCAACTCTACATAATAATGTACATTTGATATTCATTTTGAGATTTTCTAAAGATCAGACTGGAAAAGTTATTTATTTTAAACAACAACAACAACAACAAAAAAGATGTACCTGTGGCAGGGCACTCCTGGTCTTTGGAGAAGTCGATGCCGGCTCCAATAAGGGTCATGATCTTCTCAATCTGTAAGCAAAATACAAACACAGTGAAACCAAATGAAGACACTAACCACAGTGCAGTGTGAAAAAAGCAGCTGCGATTTATGTTAAAAATTTGCATTTATTAGCAGACGAAGCAGTAATGCAGCAACAAATCCGACTGAGAAAACACCATCTATCATCCCAAGGTTATAAGACTCATGCACAATGCAAATAAGAAACAGCAAAATATTTGGTTGCACCAGTCCTGACCAATACAGTCACTACCCAAGCGTAACCATGAAAGACAATCTAGAGTCCAAAAACCCAAGAAAGTAAACACCAAGACATACAGGTAAACTTGTAAACATGCAGGAGAACAAGAGAACAACATGTCCAGGATGTCATTTCATATAGTCACCATCATCAATCACTAGTCTAACCAGTTAAATGTCAGACTAAAAGACACTGTCTGAAAAGATATAAGGGTAAAAGTAGGAGTTCTGCCTTGCATCTGAATATATCAATGCAATTTAGCCAAGCAGGACATTTCTGAAAGTTAGCAAAGTCTAATGACATGTAAGCAACTCTTCACTTGGAGTCAGCATTCATTGATCATGACGTCCACACCCTTCAGTGATTGACAGACTGCTGCAGTAACTGAAAGGACACTGATTACATAACATCAGCACAGTCTGGGTTGTCATTTTAGTGTGGAAATTCATTAATTCAATCACAAAAAATAAATTCAATAACATCAAAAGCAGGCCATATCCGAGTCAGTGAGATTAAGATCTGTCTTTAGCAGTTGATGAATCTACTGATGTGTGGAAGCAGCTCCTAATTCTTCAGTACAAAAGTGGACTTATGTAATATGAAGACAATGGAGGAGGTGACGAGACATTTAAAAATGACGCACAGAAATTCTTTTAATTGGGGGATAATGCATCTGTGTGGTTGATTTTAAACACTGGCAGAAATTTGGAAAATAATGAACTATGAGTTAGTAAAAGAAAACTGTTCATTTTAAGTGACAGCAAAGCTGCCGAGCAATAGCTTATCCAAAGTAGCGAGGACAAAAAGGCACGGTAGACAGAAAAAGGAGAGAGAGCTTGAATCCTGGAACCACCTCTAAAAAAGGCTGGCCGAGAGACAGCTGCGAGAAGACTCTGACAAGGTTTCCAAACTTTTAGTGGCAGACAAATATTGAACCGAATAAATCATGAAAATGAAGTTATATCATTATTGACTCATCCTTGTGTCGTTCCAAACCTGTACGACTGACTTTCTTCAATGGAACACAAAAGAAGATATTCTGAAGAATGTTCGTGCTGCTCTCCTCCGTACCATAAGCATATGTGTAATGGTAAAGTTTTTCAGTGAGTGATGACTTTAATTTTGCTCGGTTTTTCCACAGAAAACTATTATATGACTTCAGAAAACCAACTTTTTCAACTTTTAACATACTTTTATTTATTTATAGGTATGGAAAAGAACAGCATGAACGTTCTGAACATCTCCTCTTGTCTCACACAGAATAGAAAGACATGCTGGTTTGGAACGTCACAATGTATTCAACATTCTGAATGAGCTTTTATTTAGCTTCTATTGATTTCTAATTTCATTTCAAGTTTTAGTATTTTTTAAATTTTATTTTATATTTCAATATAGCTTGCTTTATTTATTTATTTAATTAATAAATGTTTAGCGATTTATTTCAGTTAGCTGCCAAGGCAACTTTATAATAACATTAAATATTTTTCATCTAATATTTAAATTAACCAAAATAATTTTTAATAGTTTTAGTTAAAGCAATAGTTCACCCAAAGAGTTTGAAGAATGTTGGTAGCCAAACACTTTTGGTTCCCATTGACTTCCATTGTATGGTCAAAAATACAAAGGAAGTCAATGGTAACCAAAACTGTTTGGTTATCAAAATATCTTCGTTTCACAGAAGAAAGTCATACATGTTTGAAAAGACATGAAGGTGATGACAGAATTTCCATTTTTGGGTGAACCTTTTCTTTAACTTTAACAACAATGGTAAGTTATAAGTCAATAATGACGAACTATTCATTAGCAAAACACGTAATCATAAGTACACCTCTATTTAAGTTTGCTATCAGTAGTATCTGCGTAGAAGGTTTGGTTCTGCAGAATCTGTAATAACCAGAGAGCAGAGGAACAGCAGACGTGGACAAGAAGCCAGAGGGACGTGTGGAGGGTCTTACTCTTTGGGGCGGCCGCTGTCTCCATGGAATAGAGAGGGAATGCCTCTGTCTCTGCAGGGAGAAAACCAACTTCTGTTCAATTGCTATTTTTTGCTTAAAGGGAGAACAAAGTGTGACCCTTGAAAATGGCACAATTGAGAAACCCTTTAATACAGTTAATGGGAACTAAATATAGACGTGACCTCCAGGTTGGTTTGACACCTCTATGACCGTTTTTCCAGGAATAAACCCTTTGAAGATGCACAAACACTTGAATGGCTGTCAAAAAAAAATGAATAGTCTGGGAAAGAGGAAACACTTTGATCCCGGCGCTCTGGCTCCATGTACAACAGGAGAGTATGTCTGATTTAAGGATAAGCTGTGTGAAGTTTTCTCATTCCAGTCTCATCCAGAATCCATCAGAAGGCAGACGAGTCATCAGTTATGTCTGACATCTCTCTGTCCCACAGCACAGTTTTCTCATTTTCAATATACAGTGCATCTGCTAGAGCGCTCACCACGGATATTCACTTCCTGTCTTTTACTAAATTTCACACCGTTATTGCTAGTGATCAAACGATACGAGTTTGTCAAAGATGGCTAAAATAATTCTAACATAAATGTAGCAATAAAGCGTCAGTATTAATCAGTCCATACTGACTTCACCTTGATTGATAAAGAAGTATCAATACGTTGATTTATGAACTATGAATGTGTTATTTATTGACACGGGGAGTCTTATTTTTGTATTTTTCTGTCCTGAATAATGCAAAATTCTGTGCAGTGGGTTTTAAATATGGCACGGCGTGCTCAATCAATGCCTTTCTGGTAGCGGAAAACATCAAAATATGAAATAAACAAGCATATACGGGACAGGAAAGTGTAGAACCTGTGAAAGACGACTGCTGATGCAACATTTAAATAAAGCTCTGACTTTTAAACCAGATTTCAGTAGCAAACCCCAACTCTTTGCAACAAATGCTTCGCCTCTTGTTTGAAATGCAAAGTCTCTCATATTTATCTACATCAGAATGCTTCAATATAATCAGTGTGTCTGCTGACCTTATCACACAATTGGAAATTAAGATGAATAGCGAACTGATGTCTATGTCAGCTAGTGAAATATTTCACTGCAGATAAATGCATAAGTATAATGAGCCAGGGCAAATGTTACACGAACACTTACATAACTGGGTGAATCAAGAACATATCCAGGTCATGTTTCACCCCAAAATTGAAAGAAAGGCATGCATTTGATTTAGCTTTTTTTTGGGGATGAGTTTAATCAGAGACACCCAATTTGTAAAAGATTAAGTTTGTGCATTATGACACTGACAACTAAGCACATTTAACCCATAAAATCTTATTTGATGCATGTACTGCATGTTTTTATCGTATGGATTTATTAAAGAAGTGTCTCATTCCTGTTCCCCCAAACATAAGTCATAATATAAGCTGTGATTAAGAAAACAAAAGAAGAAAACTAATGGAGCCATCTAGAGGCAATTCAACACCAATGCGATATGACAGCTTCCTAAAATCAGAGAAAAAAAAAAAATTATATTATATATATATATATATATATATATATATATATATATATAATTTTTTTTCTGATAAATAAATAAATCCATCCCTCTCTCTCTCTCTCTGAAGTGTAGCTTCAGAAAGCAATCCTGAGCTTACTTGAGCTTGCTCAAGCATCTCTTCCTGTCATTATCTCTGACTCTCTAAACAGAGCCGGAGATCTCCAGAGGACGACTCCACAGGCTGACAGGTTTAAACTTAGTCCAGATGAACTGTGCTGCATGCAAATAAGGCAAAGCGTGTTATAATCACATATGCATTATGCACGGCTCAATTAATGAACCAAACTGAGAAATATTGCATGCTAAGGAAATAAATGAGTGAATAAAGGCTAAATAATTAAATGCTTTCTGCATCAGCAAGAGAGCTTGCATCATACAGTATACTGCTTGTGTTTGCAAAACAGATCTCACACACACACACACACACACACACACACACAAAAACACACGCATCTAAAAATAACAAAATACTAGCTTTAAAAGGAATACAACAATAGAAGTGCACTGGTTGTAAAAGAATACTTCTGTGGGTCAGTGAGGGTGAGGAAAAGTCCAAATCTGCAAAATTCTGTGCAATAGGTTTTAATATAAAACATGCTCAATCAAGCTGAGAAGTACCTTTCTGGTAGCAGAAAGCATTATCAAATTAGGCAAAATATTAAATAAAAATGCAAATAACAGAAGATCTTGTGAATGATGGCTGCAAACTGGACACTGAAAAATACGATGATACTAATATAAGTAAATTTGAACTCTGACTGGTAACCAGACTGCAGCAACAAACCCCAACCAAGACATTGATTTTTATCAGTATTATTATAGTTATTAGTCTTTTTTTTTTGCCTTTCTGACACATTTATTAATAGGGATTGTAGTAATGGCAGGAATAGGGTAACCATCCATCCCACATTTTGCGGGGCAGTCCCATGCTTTGTCCCGCATTTTAATTTTACCTATATATATATTTTTTTTTTTTCCCAAAAATTACAATACCACATTAAAAAAAAAAATACAAATAAATAAATGTGGTAATTATAAAAAAAATAAAGCGCTTGGTGTTTAAAAATCCATTTCCGCAGCCAAAATAACCAACACATTCATAAAGAGGGTATTCTCTCTCTATGAGTTTTGTTTGACAGTTATTTCATTTTTGCTGTGAATATTTCATACTTATGAACATATAATTATGTGTATCAGGATTTTGGACCAATGAGATTTCACTGTGGGCGGAGCTACTGAGTACAATGTGAAATAAACAGAACTCAAAAATGCTACAAACTCAGAATTAAGTCAATCACATCATACTGCACCTGGTTGAAACATTAATTAGGATGCATTATGAAACGTGACTATTTACTGTAACGAGAGTTTGTTGGTAAAGCTGCCTGTAGCTGTCAACAGTGCAGTTCAGAGAACCAGAGCTGGCAGACACCAGTTGAGGGGTATTAGTTTAGTCAAGTGCTCCGCAGCCCATGAAATGTTAATGAAATGTTCTGTTTGATCTTCAGTCTGACACATTAGATGTGACTCATTGACATGCATGAAGAATACGGCTCGCGTGGTTATCCTATAAAATAACTCCATCCCATGACCCACATTAAACCCACAAGGAGTAACAGAAAATACATAATTGAATACAAAACGCAGATTTTGCTCAGCCTCTGAGCAGACCACTCTCAACCAGTATAAAAAACTATACTGAAAACACAATTCAGATTCCCATCAGCAGACCATCAGGCTGCATTATTTGCACCTCAGTAAAGAAGATAAACCAAACCTGCGAGTCCAGCCTGTGATCCCCATGGGTTCAACACACACACACACACACACACACACACAACTAAACATTGCTATTGATTCTCAGGGTCTGTAGTCAGTTTCTTGAGATAATGCAGATAGCGATTCATTGTGAAGGGCCGGTAAGGGCCTCTTCATGGTAAACAGCTCAAACAATAGTGGAGTCAAAGGCCGCGGAGGAGTCACAGGTCGACAGCTGAAGTATAGCCGAGCCGTGGGGTGCATACGGGGAGGACTGTGTGTTTCTGGCCCTCTTCAGAATAGATAACCGCTGTGCCACTACAAAGACTCCAGGCATCTGGCAAGGCTGGCATGGGCAAACAAAAGGGCAAAAGGACTAAGACCGAGTGGCAAGAACCAGTCACAAAAGAGCCAAGCTGCCATCCATTCAACAAGTCCAGACTCCTGCCAAGACAGGTGCCAGTCGACCCAGAGCCATTCAGATCGCTTCAGTGCAGAAGAGCCTTTTTCTGTAAACGATGTTACATCACAAACACTGGCAAAAAGTCTTCTGGCACAACAAAGCGGAAATCTTGTTTACGGAAGGCTGTTTCATGTGCTAATCGCTTAAATGCACCTAATTGGTCAGTTTAGGGCAATTAAAATTGTAGCAAGCAATGGTAAATCTTAGTTGTATTCTGAACTGTTGAAATTTGTAAAAGGTTAGAGACATCTATTAAAGGCAAACACTAGAAAAAAGTAAATATATTTCGTATGACAATCTTTGAAGCATGCAAAATTTAAAAATCACAGAAAACACTGGTGTTAAAGTGTTCTGTCAAAACAAATCTTCAAACTCGTAAGTTTCAGAAAGTTTCAAAACCGTAGCAAACATTGGCAAAAACATTTTGGCACAACAAACAGAAAATCGAATTTATACAAATCATTTTGCATGCTAATTGATAAAGCATGTGAAACTTGTCTTAAAATGTGTAGCAAGTTTACAAATATGAAATCAAATCACAGCAAAACGAAAAGGTTTTTTGTCCTTATTTACAAAGCTATTGTTGCATGTCAATCGTCAAAATATGCAATATTTGTCTCAAATTGTATAACGTTCAAGGATAAAAAAAATAGGTAAACGCTGGGGGACAACTGGCATAACAAACAACAAATCTAGTTTACACAAGTCTATTTTTATACTAATAAAGTCTCATTGGTTTATCAGGGATTTAAATTATGACGGACAAAACTGTTCATGCACAACAACCACAAAAACGGTTTTGTTTGGTAATTATGTTTAAATATGTTCTTACAGTCTGTAAAAGGTTTACAGAAATACATCAAATTACCAAACACTGTGTTTTGTCAGAAAGAAACATTAATTAAATAAAATAAAAATGTAAATAAATAAATAAAAAGAAAATAAAAATCAGAAAAAAATGATGAGGATTTAAAATTAGCGTCAACTATTGAGTAAAATCTCCCAGTAAAAACAAAATTGACCAAAACAACAGCTGGAAGAGAAAAGATCTGTGAAGATGCCAAAGGCATCATTCTTGCTAAGTTTTCAAACACATCCATCCCTCCAGAGCTGAATATGCTCTTGGATCCTCCCAAGACATTCACCACTGAGAATTTGTGGACGTCAGCATTAAATCCCATGTACATGATAACCATTTTAAAAACAACGTCATCATGCGTTCAAAGCAGCTGATAGGTAGAAAACAACCGCACTCACAAACGCTGGTCGGGTGGCAGCCATTGGGCCGGAACGGGACGGCGGAGGGACGAATGCATAGACGTACGACTCACTCGTTTAACTCCCTCGAGCTGACTGCATCTCCGCATCCAGACCAGACCTCCCCTTCCTAAACTTGCTGGCCCATACAGAGAGCTTCCCACACTGTCTAATCCAGGGACGGACCAACCCCCTGCCACACACACCCTCATGCAAGTCAAAATCTCCTTTGTATAAAAAATTAGACCGTGTAAGATTGTGTGTGTGTGCGAAGAGGAAGAACACACACACACACAGAGACAGAGGGAAAGTGATGGGTGTTGTGCGTTCCTGCACCCACACGCTGTCACTCAGGGCAGCGAAGTGTCCCGGACCAGCCAGCCGTGACCGCTGGGGGAGGAGAAAGAGAGAAACAGACAGAAAACAGACAAGAGAAATGATGACAGACTGCTGTTTGGACAATAGGGACCACAGGACTGACTGTCCAAACACAGAGACAACATATGGATAGAAATTCTGCTGCGACAGGCAGAAGACAGAGAAGACGCTTATCATGTTGATTTAAAGTCAACATGAAACATTTGCAATCATTTTACATCTGAGATTTGAAGTATTTCAGAGAGAAATAAGATGCTGAATGACACATGTTTAAAGTAGTGACAGATTTTTTTTTTTTTTTTTACCATCAGGAATTGTTTGGAGCATAAAAAAAATGAACGTTTCTCATAGAAAGTAAAACTTTTTGGATATAATGGGGGAAAAAAGATTTTAAATTAGTAGGGGGACAAATTTTAATTTAAATTAGTAAATTGGTAGGGGGCTTTTATTCCTGTTTTATTTTTTCTTAAATTTCCATTTTTCACCCGCATTTAATTTTTCAATTACAATTTAATGATTGAATTAATTTCATAATTTTTTAGTTAAAAGCATGTCTAATTAATTGAAATCATGAACTATTTATTAAACGTTTATTTTCATTTAATTATTTCTCAAATTCTGTCTTCCATTTAATTCTTCTGAATTCCATATTGCTGGTTTAATTAAAATTATATTATCAAAAATCATGTCTAATTAATTGAATTCCATGAAATGTCAAATTTCTTCAGAAATTCTGCATTGTCTGTTATATTTATTTAATTTTTGGATTTATCATTTAATACAAATGTATTAAAAACAGCAGTAATGAACATTAACAATATAAGGAATCTTAAAATTAAAAGTTCCTCTTAATTTTGAGCAAACACAAGTACATGTGATGCACAACAGAGGGTTACTATTAATATTAACACATGCAAATTCCCTTAAAAAAAAAAAAAAAAAGAACATTTCATATGTAAAATCATATGCATATGATAATGTTACACAGCAATGTTTAAAAATAAATTTGAATCCAAGATTTTCAATGTGGACTTTGGATCCCCGATGTACTAAGAAAGTGAATTTTGATTTCATGATGACTCCATCAGTTGATTCCATCATTTGCCATAAATCAAGCAATCGCTGAGGCTCATCTATAAAAGCGTGTTCATTAAAAGCACAAATCCAATGGGAGCAAAGTGAATTAAGCTTCATGATTCACTCTGGGTGCTTAGTTCGCTGCTGCAACTCACTGAAGCAGCAAACAAACAGTTCTGCAAATGAACCGCTGCGGCTCTCTCACGTACACACCAGACTCAACCCGAGGCTGTCACTAGCTGCAGGACCTTCAATCACATCTGCTAGAGTTCACCTTTACAAGAAAATAATCAATTACTGTCATCACAAAACACTACTTCTGTTACTTTACAAGCTCCCGTTTCTTAATAATACGCTGAAATTATATGTTAATCAAGCAGACAGACAGACAGACAGACAGACACACACACAGAGACAGACAGACAGAGTTAGAGACAGATAGACCAACAGACAGACAGACAGAGTTAGAGACAGACAGACCAACAGACAGACAGACAGACACAGTTAGAGACAGACAGACAGACACAGACACACACAGAGTTAGAGACAGATAGACCAACAGACAGACAGACAGAGTTAGAGACAGATAGACCAACAGACAGACAGACAGACAGTTAGAGACAGACAGACAGACACAGACACACACAGAGTTAGAGACAGATAGACCAACAGACAGACAGACAGACAGAGTTAGAGACAGATAGACCAACAGACAGACAGTTAGAGACAGACAGACAGACAGACAGACAGACACACACACACACACACACACACACACACACACACACACAGACAGACAGAGTTAGAGACAGACAGACAGACAGACAGAGTTAGAGACAGACAGACAGACAGACAGAGTTAGAGACAGACAGTTAGAGACAGACAGTTAGAGACAGACAGACAGAGTTAGAGACAGACAGTTAGAGACAGACAGACAGACAGACAGACAGACAGACAGACAGACAGACACAGTTAGAGACAGATAGTCCAACAGACAGACAGATAGACAGATAGATATATAGATAGATCGATTCATTCCAGCAGAGGGCAGGAGAGAGTGACAAACATGGACACGGAGTATGAAAGGAACAGAGACCGTGTGTGTTTTATAATGACTCTTCACACTGGAAAAATTCCACACAAATCTCAAATGTTTGGCTCACAAGCAACAGAAACATGCTGAACAGCGTGAGAGACAGAAAGGGAGCAGAAGAGAAAGAAAAGATAAGAAAAGACAGACACAGAGCTGGTCGACAAATGAAGAACACAAAACTGTTATCAGCAGGTGAGTTTTCTCTGCTCCCTGACCTCCCGTCATTTCACATCCAATGTCTCCGAACAGAAAGCAGAAACACCACAGGTGTTGCTACAACATACTATTTCCAGACTAAATTGTTATTGTTAGAGGACATGTCTCCTGACCCACTGAGTAAGGTTATCCACATCGTGATAAGGTCATGAAAAAGACAAAATGGGAAAAAATAAAAATAAAAATGGACACAGCATTGACCTTAAGGAAAGCGAAAAAAAGAGTTTAAAAGTATAATACAATTTCACTTTTTAACTTTGTTACACTACGAACAAAAGACGCTTTCTACAAAAAGGCTAAAACAGGGCTTAAAGACTTTTCCTTCCTTTTCAACAAATGGTTAGTGAAAGGAGGAAAATTCATGTCAGACCATGAATCAATAATTAAAACAGTTCTTACTAACATCAACTGAATATCAATGGAATTGAATAATTTCAACAGATTACGCCAAATACTTGATGGGTTTCAACTAGCTACTTTTCATGTTCGGTCAATTTTGTGTGTTAGAAAAGAGTCAAACATATGGAAGTCCACTGAATAAAAAAAAAAAACTCTCTCACAATTTAGAATTTTTTTTTTTGCAACTCTGACTTTTTTCTCGCAATTCTGACTTTTTCTGACAAACTCGCAATTATGGGAATTAAAGTCGGAATTACAAGGTGTAAACTTGCACACACACAAAAAAAATAATGAATTGTGAGAAAGTCGCAATTACCTTGTTTTATTGATTATTTAGTGTTGGAAACAAGCTTTCATACACACGTCTAATAAGCTTCAAGACGAAAACAAAAATGGTGTTTCAGCCTCTGATACTTCTCAACAATTCATCTGCGCACTTGAGTGTGTTGCGCAACAGTCTTCCATTACCTGCGACCGTCTCGCCTGTAAGAGTGAAAGACAGAGTGTGATGGAAACTGCACGAGTCCCTCTCTGTGTTTGTATCCAATGTCTAGATCTTCAGATTGAAGCCAAAGCAATGGTAATACAGGACGCTTAACTCTGATTGGATTACAGACATTTCCTTGGACATTTTTCTCAAAGAAATGGACATGTAATGTTGCATGCCGAGTTAAGCTTAAATCAACAGCATAAACTGCATTTAGGGTTAAAAACTTACAATGGAAGTGTCCAGAAGGTTTACGTAGCCACTTACATTAATTCTTCTGTTAAAAAAAAGAGTGTTATTATCCAAACTATCACTTTTGTGGTGGGACTACTGTTCTAAGCATGAGGCTTGTCGTGCACCTAAACATAGCAGATGGCTTTTGTTTAGACTGTTTCTGGCTGTTTTTCATCATCTGACATCATGAACATATGCAGACCACAGGAAGAAGACAAGCTTATGTTCTTCTGCAGATTCAAGACAATAGTCTGGCAGACTATCTGCTCAGCTCCATGTAAACAAGTCATTTATAGCACCTCCTTGGAAGCATCCATGCTTGGACATTGTATGAAATTTACCTGGTTTACAGGCGTTAACAACAATGGTGTCAAAACAATGTTGAAAAACTGGAAATAACGTAAATACCAAAGACAAGGTGTATTGAAGCCAAAGCATTCCTTTAACACCCCCAGAAATGTACAGCTGTGAGGTCTATGGAAAGAATTCCTGTTTCAAATTCCAGAAAAACAACATCAGATCTTAAACTAGAAAAGAGGATGCTTGTATGAACCTGCTTTTGCACATTTCCCATTAAGTCACTACGCAATGAGAAACGACAGACTGAAAGGTCACCATTTACCATTAATTTCCTGCATCTCATAAATTTTCCCAACGGACTCCAGCTACTAACATCTGTGCCATTACTAACAGATCCTGTGAATAGCATCAGGTTTGATCACTTTTCTTTTTTTTTTAGTGATGCACCCAAATGAAAAATGATATATCATTATATGATATTTTTAAATGTAATGTAAAAATGAAACGACTTTTAGAATATTGTATAATATTTTATATTGTAGGCTGAAACATTATATGAAAACAGAATATTATTTTAATAACAGCTTTGTGAACCTAAAAGTTCCTCAAATGCAACCAACCAACCTATTTTGCAAAACAAATGTTCCTAAACTATGATCTTTACGAATGATGAATTATTATAGAATAATAATCTTTCAATAAACCTCAAACTGACTTTAGTCTAAAGTGAACTCTCCAGTATGCAGCAACAAGAAAGTGCTAAAGAATACACAACTAAAGACAAATTTGTTTTCTGCTCATTTTCTCTTTCAGCCAATGACATTTAAAAAATGTTGGTGTTCGAAATTCCGATTTATTCCTATTCAGTTGTGTTTGTGTACAATGTAAGAAGAACGGTACATCCAGGCCACAAGGGGGAGCTCTTACCTCGTCCCATTCTGAAGTGAACGAAGGTGATTTTTCCAGTCTTCTCTTGGTGGTGCTACAGTTGGACACTGACTCACTTCGGCCGCCCAACCCCGTCTCTTCCTCACCGGGTGGGGACACCAGCAAGTCGGAGTCGGACTTCGAAAGGCTACGCGCCAGCTTGAGATCGCCCGGCGGAGGCATCCTTCTCGTCAGCGGAGGATCGCGGGCCGGTGAGTTGTGTTTCGACGAATCCCGTGGCTCTTTGTTGACCGTGGCGTAGATGGCTTTGGGGTCAGTGTCCTGGAGAATGGTTTCCATGGTGACCGCCGATTTGGGATGAGGAAGGGGGGCGGAGCTGGCAGATGTCGAAGTGCTGGAAGCCTCGCCGGACTTCACTCCAGAGGACGGCAGTCTGAACGCTTCTTCCCGACAGTCGACCACCGGCGAGGAACCGTGAAGCAGACCAGTGAACTGCTCCGGAACAGCAGCGCTTATATCCTGACCGTGCGATGAGCTCTCTGTCAAGAGAACAGAGGAGAGAGTGAGAGAGTTACAGACGGACTGTGGAGCTGTATCTAGACCAGATAACATGAAACCGCCCACTCCACTACTGTCCAGTGCCTGAAACAGATCTGTTTTTGTTTTCTGACTGGAAAAGGGAGGGAGAAAAAATGCAGAAAGAAAGAAAGTTGGGCTCACCAATTCCAAAGTGTCTGTGTTAAAAAAATTCCAAGCGCTGGCTATGAGCAGCTGACTTTTCTCCATAGAGATCTGTTTGTGACTTGCTTGTTCTATTCCCTGTTTCTCTCTCTCTCTCTCGCTGTCGCACTGCTAACAAGCAGACAGCTTTATAAGGCTTGCTTCCAGAGAAGTTATGCCTCACTAAGGATTCCCTTCATTATGAGTGGCAAGCTTGAAACAGGATACCACAGAGATGACTGTGAAAGAAACACACGCGCTCTCTCTTTCTCACAAACACCACTTTGCCACACCGTTATGCCTTGGGTTCTTAAAAATTAAATCCCTGCTTTGTGATTATGAAAAACCCTTCTCCCAGAACAGCACACTAACAGATCTCTACTTACACTTTCTCTCTGGCCTAAAACATACTATATGCAAGTACATTAATACTTCTATGCAAGCTTGATTTCAAAGAGAGTTGCATTCTCAGCATGGCCACAGGGAGCGCTACAGTGTACATTAGCGAAAATAGTTTTCTACACTCACTTTTGTCTTTTAGGACAATTACTGTCATGCTGGAGGAAAACTTGATCTTGCTGAACAAAGTTATTGTTATATACAGTATACATTTTATGGAAAAATAACATCAACCTTCAATCTGAATATTCCTACTTCCCTAACATATAGCAGGTGAAAACGTCTGAACTCATAGTATATTAACGTTGTCAGAAAAGAAAAAAAAAAAAAGTGCAGTTATTGGGGGTACTTATCGCCTACTGTTCACTTTCAGTGCAAAAATTGTACCTTTAGGGGTACAACAGCTTGTCACTGGGGCAATACTCTCAAAGTGACACCTTTTTACCATTTTTACCCCTAAAGGGTGCATACTAGCACCTTAGAGTAGTAATATGTATCATTAAGGTAGCAGGATGTACTCTTATGGTACTATGATGAACCTTTCAGGGTAAGTTACAAAGGTGTCATTTTGAGGGTACTGCACCAGTGACAAGCTGTTGTACCCCTAAAAGGTACAATTTGTGCACATTTTTTCTGAAAGTGAACAGTAGGCGATGAGTACCCCTTTGGCCAACTATTTCCAGCAACATTCTGAAGTGTGCTTTTGATGGACAGTTTACCTCCTGTGGAGTTGGCAGTAAAGCGACAAGCGATGCCTACATGAAAGTAGGTGCGTTACCATTACAGATTTGCGCAAAACATGCGCAAAAAAACTATTGCGAAATGACGGTGTATCCATTATTTTTAATTGAAGGAAAGCCACTTCTAAAACAAGCCACAGCGCAGCTGGTATAAACACAAGCAATGACTAGGAGTGGCCGCAATCAGCATCCGGTGGCCGTTATACTTGAAAGTGGCCATGTATGAAGAGTTAATTGGAGGTTATAGTACATTAAAAAAAAATCATCATGTGACTTAAGTACGCCGGGTGACCTGTAAATGCAAAAAAACTGTTTCCATTGCAGTTTTGCAAATATTTCTTTTTGAATTGCCTGAAAAACCACTTAAAACGTACTTGCAAAGTTTTTGCGAAATTGACACGTTTCCATTGGCCATATTTTCAATTCTCAACTTCAATTTGCACAATTTGAAGGGTAATGGAGTCGCAGTTAAATGACAACATGGTGGATGTAGTATGTCCGAATTTCATTCATATTAATCATGTTCCTACTATTTAGAGCATGCTTTTTTTTAAAAAAGCACAAAGTTCTTCATTAAATATAGGAGCTACTCAGAACATATGTGATTTTGCAGCTATTTAGGAAACTCTATCGCCCCCTTTAGGACTGGGGTTTACTATCACTACAGAAACATGCATAGATGGCTTCAGGTAAGAATGCTGAATGAACTACAAGAACAAACACTCCAAGTGTATATTTCCAAATGCGACAAAAGAAAAACACTTGTCTGGTTTGGTTCTCTTCTGTATATGCACTGCACTTGCCTGAAACGTCTCCTCTGGCAAACACACACATACAGACCAAGAGATAAATCTAACCCCAGGTCCGTGATACGAGCCAGGCGGCTGGGCAATCCGCCACCATACCAGAGATATCCTGGTGTCACGTGTGGTGTTTGGTGACAAGAAAACCAAGTCAGCCATGTCAGAGCCTAAGGCCAGAAACATTCTGTACACAAGTACACAAACACATTGCAAGAACCTGTAACATTGTGGATAGTTGTACATAGTACAATCTTGCATTACTGAGGCGGCAACAAACCTCAAGGAGGCGACACGGTTACTTTCAGAAGTCGATGTCAATAAAATGGATTTATCATTATTTAGATAGTTAGCTATAAGCATGTCGACAGTTAAACAAAGTCCAGCTTCTGTCAAAATGAATAGAGATATAGCGAAAATGTTAATGTTTCACACCACTTTCACAGTAATTACCTGAAAGAGCTCCCATCCTTGAAAACTGCACAAAACTACATAAGTGCGACCCAAAGGTTAGTCTTGGTCATTTGTTTCTCCTTAAGTCCAAAGCGAATATTTGGATCTTGAAGCAAAATCAAGGCATTGGGACCTTTGTGGCCATGTGAGTTTCTGTTCAAGTGAACTCAACTTGGCTCTAATATTTGGTTTACGATAAACTACAATGCAGCAATTATCTCCTGAGAACTTAATCTCTCAAGTTTTCCGAGGCATTGGGATTGAATAAACCGCCCACTCCATGAGGCACTGACGTATGCGCTGGAGGAACATACAGAACCTTTCCTCATGTAAGTGGCACACCTAAAAACATACACACACACACACACACACACACACACAGGCAGCTCAGGACTCGAGTGTTTGCTCTTGTGACCCGAAGCCTAACCTGTGACGTCAATTTAAATCAACAAGGCCCTCTGGAGAAGATGAAGTCAGTGCTGTTTTCCATCCAAACCCAAGGCTTTAGCCAGCATTTCTCCAAGAGAAAGTCAGGTGTTTACTTAAACAACATGTCAGTTTCCAGTAACTACAAGCATGCACTGGTTAAATCATGCAATGTTCAATGAAATAAAAGCAGTGTGAGCATGTTCCAAGCCAAAAAACACCATAGCTCGGTTTCTAAACCTAGTACATTGAAGTCTTCTGTCTATGCAATGGCGGTCACATTCGTGAAATTTTGTACACTGTCAATATTGCAGTGATGCATGAAGCACTGCTCACACAGAAGTTGCTTTCAAAAAAGTTCATAGAGCTTTACTTTTATCGTGGTGAATTTTTATGACCAAATTTCATCATAAGCGAAATCTGCTTTTCTGCCCTCATGTGAAACCCCCGAATATACATATTTCTATTGAATCAACTGAAAAAATGGTACTGGTAAATGTGACCACACACTAAAATTAAACTGATTTGAAACCCTTTAAATAGGAGAAAAGGCTCTCAATATGGTTACTTGTACATGCCGCACAAATAGCGCACAAGGCTACAACACTTAGTGAATTCCAATATAGTTTTAATTTATCATGTTACGAAGTCAACAATTCAATACCGTAACATTCTTACAAATTCATAGCACAAAGTGTAAAATAGATGGTCTTAAAGGGTTGATTTTAAAAAAATTATAAAAGTCATTATTTTTCTTTTCTTTGCGCACAAAAATTATTCTCGTAGCTTCATTAAATTACCGTTGAACCACTGATGTCTATTTTAACGATGTCCTAAATACCTTTCTGGGCCTTAAAGTGGTAGTTTCCTAGTTATCTATGGAGGGTAAAAAAACTCTCAGATTTCATCAAAAGTATCTTAATTTGTGTTCTGAAGATGAACGAAGGACGACATGAGGGTGAGTAATCATTCAATCAATGACAGCATTTTCATTTTTGGGTGAACTAACCCATTAATTTGTCTCCTATCTTGGTCAGACTGGTCTGTTGGCTGGTTTTAGAGGGGTTTGGGGTAATTTCAACTAATCAGGCTGGAAAATCAAGATCTTCTTAAGGCCGGGAAACACCAAGCCGACTTCAAAGACCTTGTGGCGACGAAAGCCAACGGTGTTGTTGCCTCGCGTCGGCAGCATCTGGACCAAAAAGCTGCACTTGACCACACCATACAGACTACAACTGACTGCAAACTAACATGTCCGTCCTGCGCCTGTGTGAGAGGAGTTAGCTGTCTATATCAGCAGCTATCAATAGCATATTTTCATCATTTAAAAAAGAAACCGAAACAAGGATGTACGAGAAATCCACAGATATACGAAACGTAAACAAAGCAGTGCTTGCTTACCATTTTGAATATCAGTTACATTTATTATTTTCTTCATTTTAAGCAGCTCATGTTGTTATGAA
Source organism: Acrossocheilus fasciatus (assembly GCA_036784905.1). Classification (NCBI taxonomy): domain Eukaryota; kingdom Metazoa; phylum Chordata; class Actinopteri; order Cypriniformes; family Cyprinidae; genus Acrossocheilus; species Acrossocheilus fasciatus. The sequence continues at coordinate 5,667,484 of CM071960.1, forward strand.
AATATTCGCAAGATCACGTAACTTTTAAAACAGCCCTCTGTCTGTGCCGCCTTCATTTAGTTGCTCATTTTCATCACTTTTGCTTTAATTCTGCTGCACTGACTCGTTCACTAAACTGAACATCCAATCAGAGTTTTAACTCGAGCAGACGGCCCAGACGCCCCAAAATGTTGAATTGGGCAAACTACCACGAGTGGAACACACCAAACAAACTACAGCCCGACAGATGCTCACCGATGGCCGACCGTTGGCTTGGTGTGTAGGCTTGTTTGAGCAATTTTTTTCAACCGGAATGCACAGTTTTTTTCAATGATGTTCAGTACAGCCAAAACAAGCCTGGCCAGCCTGTGTCCACAGCTAAGCCAGTCTAAACCAGCTAAGAACTGTAAACCAAATGTTTTTTGTTTTTTTTCAGCGGTCTCTTGACTGTGTCTGCCATTTTGGCAATATGTCTTGAAAAATCTAGATGAGCCTTCGCGTTGGAAATGCACCTATAATACCTTGATGAAGTCGTGTGACATGAATAGCTACTGTTACTAGGAATGTCTACTATTTCACTTCCTATTTCTTTTTAATAGTAGGCAAATTACAGTGTGTATACAGTGTTGTACTGATTAAGTTGCATGCTAGTTTTTTCCATTTCGAACACAGCCAAGCACACTTGAGCAGTGCTGACATCTGATGAACTGAAGTAATGTCACCCCTCAGAATGTTCTAGAGTAACAGGGCTGACTTCACCGTTCAGCTGTTGTGATCTCCTCGGCTAAGTGCTAAGAGCTTTCTAAGCGCGTGCCAACAGTGAGCAGCGTTTATTAAAAGAGGGAAGGGACGTCTAAAACACACAACATGATTTTGCACTTAGGGTGAAGCTTTCATCTCCACAGCATTAAGGTCAGACCCTCCTTCACATTTTCAATACATCAACGCATGGCGCCTGCTGTGAGACCCTAACATGAGAAATATGACGAGCTCACGCCCTGTTATTTGGGTGTATGCTAGCGTGTGTCTACAAGCCGATTTCCTGCAGCGTAATTGACAGGTGCTGAGCGCAGCACGGCTGTGGAGGTGGCAGCTGAGGTCTATGAAGCTTGGCGAGGGGCGAGAAGGGCAAGGAGAGACGTTTCTGCTGTTTGTTTTGAAACACGAGGAGAGTGTGGGGCGCTAATATAAATTACACTGACATTTATCATACTCAACAATAGTATGAAAATGCAACCATATTAAAACATTTTTCTACAATATAATGGCTTTATGAATCTGTTCGCATCGTTTCTTCATAAGACTCACTTTTAGAGTAGCAAGCAACCGAGTCAGGACGGACTTCTCTTGGTAATGCTAACTAGAGTCGTGTTACACTGAGTAAACATTGTTCTAAGTTAAGCAAGGATTTCTGAACGAAGACTTTAGGAGGATCAGGGAGGGACACAGACAAATCGGGACAAATGCACAGGGACATAACAAACGTGTCCACTTCTGCATTATCATCCTACCACTATTCTTGCTCCAAAACGGTTGACAAATGAAGATATTTTGAAATAGTTCACCCAAAAATGAACATTTGGACAACTTTTGTGGTACTTCAGTTGTTGTTTTTTTTTTTTTAAAAAAGGGATATAGCAATCAAAAAATATAACATATTAGGAAAAGGTTAAAAGCAATGAAATATATATATAACTTTTTTTTTAAGTTCAACATCAACGAGCAAACAATTGGTTTAGCCTGCAAAAACAAAAGTTTAACGAGCAAAAATAAAACTTTAGCGAACAAAAATGTGAGTTTAGTGAACAAAATCAAAAGTTTAGCGAGCAAAAACAAAGGTTTAATAATCAAATGCAAACGTTTAGAGAGCAAATGCAAATGTTTATTGGAGCAATACAAAAGTTTAACAAGCAAACTTTAGTTTAGCAAACAAAAGTTTAACGACAAAAAAAATTAACGAACAAAGAAAAGTTTAGCAAGTGCAGCTCAATTTTATTGGAGGAATGCAAAGTTTAACAAGCGAATTCAAGAGTTTAACAATTAAACAACTTTAATGAGCAAACAAAAGTTTAGTGTGCAAACAAGTTTATTGGGGAATGCAAATGTTTTTGAGAGAACGTAACGTAACATTTCGCAAAGGATTGCAAAAGTTTTGAGAGCAATCACAAAAGTTTTAGGAGCGAACGCAAAAGTTTCTTAGGGGAATGCAAAAGTTTAACGAGTGAAAACGAGGTTAACAGGTAAATGCTAGGTTTCTCGCCTACATGCTAAGGGAACTCAAAAGGTTTTGTTAGACAACGCAAAAGCACTGAAATATAATTTTCCTCCCATCTCATTTTTTCCCCATGTCCCTTTAGGGGCTCCGTATGAATGTTATGAGGGTGAGTAAATAATATTCAAAGAGCTATTCCTTTAAAAACAGCCCAAAAGTCTTAAACAGATGGCAAGCATTTTACAGAGTAGAGAACATGTTGTCTTCATTTGCTTGATACATTTTTGACCGCTAAATAGTATTTGTCACTCAAATGGTTATTGTTATTCAACCACGGCAATAACACCGTAAAGAATAATTCAGAGTTTTTACAGCGTCATTAGCAAGTAAGCTCCTTAAGCATTCACACACGCACACACTCACCTCCAGACGTCTGTCCTGTGCTAAAATGAGGTGCAGGCGGCTGCAGAGTGTTTGTGTTGGACCCTGAAGGTCGTAGGTCAATGTGTGCAGTGGTCTTTCGCTGCAAAAAAATAACACCAATATCTGCATATTAAGGAATGTCTAGCTTTTGTCAGATGCACAATCACACACAAAACAGTGTCTATATCACACACACAAAACAGATGCTGCATACAGAGATAATTAACTGTCTACTGCACACTAGACAGTGTTCGGACAGCGTGACAGATGTGAGACTGCAAAAAAAAAAAAAAAAAACGTAATGAACAACAAGGCTCTGTTTCAAAACCTTAGAGCTTCCTATGCAGGCAGCATTTTAAAGCATCATGGGATCCAAAGCAAACTCAATTATGTTGCCTCCTAACGTACTTCTAAGGCAGAATATCTTTTGCAAAGGTGGTAATCCAAAATCGCCATGTCAAGCTAATCAAAAACAAGAAATACAAGATGGCAAACAAGAGAAATGTTGATTATAAATAGGCATATTTCTTTCAATACTGAAAATTTTCATCAAATACTTGTGCGTGCTGTGCACTTTTGTTTTTTTTCCAGAGTAAAAAGCTATTAGCTTAGCAACATGCTAATATCAAACTCTACTGGTATATCTATCTTGAGTCTTGTGTGAAGCAATATGTGCTGCTGCCTAAAATGCTATCACAGCGGTCAGCATGCTGCCTATGTAGGTACAGTAGTAGACAGTGAGGTTATGGAACAAAGCCTAACGAGCAATTTTCTCACCTGAGGTAGGACACTGTTAGAAGACTTGGCTGAGACGTCCACATCTGGAGATAAAGACTTAAGTTATTAAATAGAAAGATGCATCAATAACAAACAAAATGTAAAATACAGCAAATCAAGGGCTAATTTATGACCACTGGTAACACTAAGTACAGGGAACAATTCTCACTATTAACCAGCTGCTAATTAGCATGCCTATTATTAACATATTGGCTGTTTATTAGTACTTATAAAGCACATATTCTGCATGACCATATTCTACATCCATAATCCGTCCCAATAGCTAAACTTAACAACTACCGCACTAACTATTAATAAGCAGCAAATTATGAGTTTGCTGAGGCAAAAGACATAAGTAATGGTTTGTTAAAATAAAGTGTGACCTGACAATAACATACTGATTTCCTTCACTTTTAAGATGTCAGCTAATGATATATTAGTTTATTTATGTACTACTACTGCAGATATACATATACACACACGTTTTATATATATATATATATATATATATATATATATATATATATATATATATATATACACATATACACATATACACACACATACACACATATATATATATATATATATATATATATATATATATATATATATACACACACACGTACATATAGATGTACACACATACATAAGGTCACATTGTGTGTGCATTTATGTATCATTTCATGTGTATCATTTATACGCTATTTTTAAATCACTTATGTGATTTTACCATTTTTATTATTTCTTTACTTTTACTCATTTTAGTACTTTTTTTATAATATAAAGTTTTATAATTCATTTTAATTTACAAAAGAGTGAACTAGTTTTAGTTTACAATAAAAATACTGTTTTGTCATCACTGTTTGATTATATCAAAGACAGACCAGAAATCTAAAACATCTGTTCCAGCATAGTATAATGTGGTAGTTGTTATTTTCCTTGATGACACTGCCATATATGGGAAAGGCATATGTGAATTAGCTCATGTTTAACAAAGAAGTGAGGCAAATCTATGAGGTTTATGTGAGGTCTCAGAACAAGAGGACACCAATGGAAAATGAGCGTGTACCTGTTTTGTGTTGTGTGTTGTTGGGGATTTTGGTCTGTGCGGTGACTAAGAGTTCATATGTGTGGTCTTCCTCTTCCAGAGGCTCGGCGCGTTCATCCACGCTGCTGTTGGTGTAAACCGCCTACAGAGAGAGAGAGAGAGAGAGAGAGACTCAGTGATGTAGAAAACGCTGATATAAAAACCAGTCGCTTATTTCACAGTCCGCACCACTTTACGAGCAGCAGTACAATGAAAATGATGACCGTTTTAATACCAGTGGATAACAGTATTAAGTTTGAATGGCTGACATTTATATGACACAGTCCAATGAGTGATGTTTTGCTGACACTGCATGAATGTATAAAAAAAAAAAAAGCTTTGTAAGAAAAGTCTGGCCTACTACTTCAGTTCAGAGTGGTTCATAAAACTAAGTGTTCAGAAGTTGTGAATCTCTGCATCCAGCCGCAGGGACAGAGCCGGTGTGTTTTAGTATTGGTCATGGGCTCCCGAGTCTTTCAGACAGAAGGTTTGCTGTGTGTTGCAGAGATCCACAGCATTAATATTCATGAGGATGCTGTTTGATTTGGGTAGACGTGCGGAAACACCAGTCAGCGAGCGGAAAGACGGATTCAACAGCCTCCCGCCGCAATATTCATTGTTCTGCTCTCTAGCATGTGCGCTGCTGCAAATCAATGTCTTTTCATTACACAGTCACAACACTGGTGTCATATAGAAATAGAGATAATAAGAAACACTAACAAGAAAGGTTGAGGTACATTGAGATACCATGTACTGTAAATATCATGATAATTGTTCACTATATGTGACCCTGGAGCACAAAACCAATCTTAAGTTGCACGGGTATGTAGGCAGAAGATTGCAAAGCAGCTCACTAGGTTTTGAAAAAGACAATTTGTGACCCTGGAGCACAAAACCAGTCTTAAGTCGCTGGGGTATATTTATAGCAATAGCCAAAAATACATTGTATGGGTCAAAATTATTGATTTTTTCTTTTATGCCAAAAATCATTAGGACATTAAGTAAAGATCATGTTCCATGAAGATATTTTGTAAATTTCTTACCGTAAATATATCAAAACTTCATTTTTGATTAGTAATATGCATTGCTAAGAACTTCATTTGAACAACTTTAAAGGTGATTTTCTCAATATTTTGATTTTTTTGCACCCTCAGATTTTCAAATAGTTGCATCTCAGCCAAATATTGTGTTATCCTAACAAACCATACATCAATGGAAACATTCATTCAGCTTTCAAATGTTGTATAAATCTCAATTTTGAAAAATTGACCCTTATGACTGGTTTTGTGGTCCAGGGTCACATACAGAACATTTTTCTGAGGGAAAAATAAAACAAATAAGAGATTCTGAATGAAGTTAAACTGAAAGATGAACATTCCTTGTTCGTATCTGATGAGATGACTGAAAATTTGTAGACAAACATTTATTATATTTATTTATTAACAGCAGGGTAAATCACATCTGCCTCATGGAAACACCGGGCTGTTCTTCCAGAGGTATTTATTAAGGACTCCAGACTTGATTTGATTTTAGTAAAATGTGAATCAAACAATGGATCTCTGAACTCTTTTGTATCTTTTACCTCAGAGCTGAGATCCTCGTCCTGATTCTGTGGAGGATGTCGCTCTTTCTGTAAGAAAAATTCAACTAATTCACTATCAAACATGTAAAAAATTTCTTTTTTGAAAGAAACGCTCAAAGAAATCACTATGCAAAGCCTCCATCTAGTGGAGGAAACTGTACTACACCGAATCTTCAGATTTCAAAGAAAGCTTTATCAAAGAACTGCTTTATAGCATTTATAAAAAAAAGAAAATAAAAAAAAAAGAGAGAGATAGGTTTAAGTACAGCAAAGTTCAATAAATAGTTTAAATGCATTATTAATAATAACTTTATATTACATTTATCATTTCTGCCAAGCAATATAATTCATTAACTGGATGTTTACTGTTGCCAAGAAATACATTAGCTTTTCATTAATATAGAATGTGTGCTTATTAATATTTTATGAAGAGGCTTATCCAGTCAAAACTATGATTTTATAAACAGATAAATAGATTTAATAAATTACATTTCCAAATCAGAACCGCCCCGCATTTGCAAGATAACAACAACATATTTCCTAAAAAAAATTGAAAGAATAATGTCAAAGAGCTAAAAAAAAAAGAAATACTCGTCCCATGTAATTGGTTGTTTTCAGCCAACAAATGTTTTAAGACAGAACTATATCTCTCTCACACACACACACACCTTCCCGGCTTCGCTGTCCGGTCGTCCGGAGTCTCTGTCTGATGACTTTCCGCTGGCCAGGCTGTCCAGAGAGACACACGAGGACGCCTCAAACAGAGCTTCATACGGACTCTCTTCCACAGGCGTCGGAGTCAAACCGGATATCAGCTCACTGACCTGCTGCTCCATTTCTCCTGTCAAAACACAAACGTACGCATTACAACATCTGCAGAACATCTGGCATACCAATACCACGAGCAGCAGCCGTTTGATTACATTTCCTCTCACATCTGGCCTGCTAGACATAAAAAGAAAAGCTATGTACATCTTTTTTTATATTTATTTATTTATTTATTTATTTATATCTATATATCTCTATCTCTATCTCTATCTCTATATATATATATATATATATATTTATATTTTGGAGGGTGACAAGAAAGTATAGTTGAGAAAAAAGCAGAATGGAATCAGAACACGTCACTAGCTGGACTCAAACACTGTCTGGAATTTACTATTTCCACAAAATCTCACTACATTGCATGTTTAATTCAGCATCCAGAAATCTCACAAGAAAATACAGCTATTTTAAATTTTCTATGCAATTTTTTGTAAAACCAACATAACTCATAGCAGTGCAATCAAATAATGAGAAAATAAATATTTAAATCTTCTAAATAATTAATATTACTTCAGTTTCATTCATCACATTTCATATGCATAGAGAAAGTCTAAGCACTGTACAGAGTATACACATACTACATATTGCAGCAACAGGAAGAGTATAGAAGGCTTTTGCAAAAATAAATTAATTTTCAAACAAATCAGACCTCATCATTCAGAGACTTTGTAAATATCACAATAATAAAAAACTAGAATCTACGATGCAGAATCTCTTAAGTGACTGCTTGAGTTAAATGCTTAAAAATCCAATAATTAATTTTGTCTTCAAAAAAGCAATTAGTATTTGACAAACAAATTATATTTAACACATATACATATATATATATATATATACACATACACACACACACACACACACACACACACACATACATATACATACACACACACACACACATACATACATATACATACATATATATATATATACATACACAGTTTGCATATATACTAATATGCATATATTTAATATATATAAATTTCAATCAGGATATTTTATAAATGGAGAAACTATACTTATAAAATTCAAGAACTACAATTATTGCTATTGTTCCTCATCTTTAACAACTTAAGAAGTCTGTGCTTACATTAAGAATGGGCCAAGAGAATGGGCCAAGAGACATGAAGACTATAAAGCATCATGCTGCTTTATTGTAAAAGCAATAACTGTGTGCATGCAACTGCAGCAATGCAACTGTGTTTTAGTGGATTCAAATAAGTTCATATTTCTCATAAATAATGTTTAATCTGATACTGCACCTCAGATTTGAGTTCCCCTAACGCACTGGGTTTTACAATGTACTCAGTTTTATTTATAATGGTACTAGATGTTATTATTCGCATTTACTTGAAATTTGTACTTACATTTACCCAATTCTTAAGGTGCATTTCAATGCTTTCACAGCTTTAAAATGTAGCTAATATTTTAAGTGTGAACATGTTTCATCGAGTAGAGTTTTTCGAGTGCTTCTGACCTTTTCTCTTGGGGCTCAGGCTCTCTTGAGGTGGAGGCACTGGTGGAGGAGGGAGGCTCGTGTCTGACGGACGGCCGCTCATATGAGCTTCAGAGAGAGAGAGAAGACAAGCGTGAAAACGATGACCTGAGGAGATGCAGTGATGTGTATGATATCAGGTACAGACGTACCTTGTATGAGTGCGGCGATCTGTCGGCTCTTTTGAGAGGGCATGTCTCTAACAGTGTCCAGCGCTGTTAGATTCTTACTGTCCACGATATTCACATTGATACCTGAAAAACATTCACACAGAGCATCCTGAGCACAATTTCAGCAGTCAAACCATTTGTAATTTGTGGATTCGAGTCTATTTTTACCTGCGTTGAGTAGTTTGTGCACTACTTCTGTCTTTCCAAATAGAGCTGCTTCATGAAGGGCACTGCCTTTCTCTGTCTGTTAACAAATAAAACATTCATCATTAAATACACAGGCACATACAGCGACCCCAAAACATTTTAGACACTTAGATAAAAGTTGTGAAGGTTGGAATATCTTGTACATTGTGTTTTAGGTCAGTTGATGGCAATAACTGAGTCCGATGTGGCATATCAGAACCCAACCGAGATGAGACACAGACCAGACAAACTCATTTTCACACTGCACCGGCTTTCTCAGCATGTTAGCAGACAAACCAGACTATGTCAATGTGGGTCGCTGCTCTGAGGACGTACTGAGTGAGAGACAGATGGCAGGTTGTTACTGTTAAGCGTGTGAACAGGTTTCTCAGGTAGAGACGGGAGTGATCTGGCAACGTGCTAAAGAGCAGTTACTTTAAATCACGGAGTGAGAACAGCGAGATCAAACCACCTGCGCTGACTGCTGAAAGCCCTTTTCAAGTCTTTCAATTAGAAATTAAACAGTATTTAACAGAAATTAATACTTTTATTGAGCAGGGATGCATTACGTTGATCAAAAGTGACAGTAAAGACTTTTATAATGTTACAAAAGATTTTTATTTCAAATAAATGCTGTGCTTTTGAATTTTCTATTCATCATCCTGAAAAAAATATATCAGTTTCCACAAAAATACGAAGCAGCACAATTGCTTTTTAACATTAATACTAATAATTTGAGCAGCAAATCAGCCTATTACAATTATTTCTGAATGATCACGTGACACTGAAGACTGGAGTAATGATGCTGAAACATCACAGGAATTAATTTCATTTTAAAATATATTAAAAATAGAAAGCACTTATATTAAATTGCAAAAATGTTACAATATTACTGTTTTTACTGTATTTTTGATCAAATGAATGCAGCCTTTGCTGAACACAAGAAACTTTTTTTAAAACATTCAAAAAACTGTCAAGCATATATATATATTTTCCTCGTAAGTGAAAACGCAGTTCAACAATTACAGCTAATCCGAACACACTGCATGACTAAAATATGTAGAGCAGAATTTAACCAATGAGATTTTGCTGTGGGCGGAGCTAACCAACATAATATGACAAAAACTTGAAACCAAGACTATAACTGCACTCAAATGACGCACTACACACTATACACTATGTACTTATGCACTACGTACTCAACCATGTAGCACATGAATTATATAAGGTTATTTTGTCATCCATAAACAATATCTGAGATAGCCCCTCCCCCTTTGCTACATAATTATAGCTGTGACAGTTGAGTGCATGAAGTGTTCAACATTCCATTCAATTTTTTTGGTTAATTAACCACATTATCCAGGTATTTAAAATGCACTTTTTCTTTTTGGAATTTTTAGAACTCACTACTCGCACTATTTATACTACAAAACATTATAGAACAGTGCATTAGTACGCAATTTTTAGACACACCTTATGTTCAGAACGGAACACCAACACACTGCACAATAACCACTGAATATTATTATCTTAAAAAAACAAATATATGCAGTTTTAATCAAATTTTATGTAAAAAAAAAAATCTTATAATTTGGCAGTTTGACAAGGAAATTTGTTAACACTTTATTTTAAGGTGTCCATAATACAGAGTAATTACCTAGTTAAGTACTTAGTAGTAGCCGTTGTACTTACATGAAACGAAATGTACTTACCATGTAACTAAGTTACACGCTACTTATGTAACCAAAAGATTGTTACATATGTGTTGCAGACTTTGTTAAGTAGGTTATGTCTTACATTGTATAAAGTGTATCAAGATTGTACTTAAGTGTGTATCTATACTGTACACCTCATCCAGCTGCACCTTAGTTTGATTTACCTTAGTGCTTGAATGTGTTTAGGCCTGAATGTGAGATTGGCATAAGCAGTGTGTCGCTCAGACCTGCCCTTCCTCACCTGGTTGTTGATATCCACGCCGGCGGCCAGCAGCACCTCCACCACGGGCAGGTGTCCGTTGCGGGAGGCCAGGTGGAGAGGGGTGTGTTTCTTGGTGTTGGAGCTGAGCAGGTTGGGATGAGCGCTGAGCAGAAGCTTGACCACCTCCAGCCGGCCGTAGAGCGCAGCCAGGTCGAGCGGCGTCTCAAACTTGTTGTTGCGCATGGTGGGGTCGGTCAGCTCCTCCAGCAGCAGCTGCACCACCTGCGTGTGTCCGTACTGAGCCGCACAGTGCAGCGGCGTCTCGTTGTCGTTGTTCTGCGGAGAGAAGGATGAGGACAGGAGAGGGAGAGGTTGATGGACAGAAAGGGTGATTACTTCTGTACCCGCGCCTAAAAGATCGAAAACTCAACATGATTTCCAAGCGGCAAAGTTCACTGATGAAACCGAGGAAGACTCCAGTAGGTCGTAAAGCTATGTGACTCTTTGGCATAGCTTCGCAATGCAGCTGGCTTTTTGGAGAATGAATCAAAAAACAGCACAGCAGCCAAACACCTGACTGAATTTAGGAGTTTACACAAAACACTGACACCCTTAATCATCCAACAAAAGACAGACAGAGCAGAGAAGAACATGCAAGCTTGACCACATGCAGACAACACGACAAGATCCGCAATCATACAAATCAGTGCTTGCATTTGAATTTTGATTTTGAACACTGCGTGTAAATATACTATTCATAACCCATCAGACTTATTTTTGTTAAAGGTTTATGCTTGGGGAACTGATTTTTGATCTAATTCTTTAAGAGTGGCTCAAAAGTGTTGTGCCGTATGATCTCTTGATGTCTTTGAAAATCTTTTCTGTTCATCAAGACCCTGTAAACAGTAATATTGTGAAATATTATTAAAATATAAGATATACTTTTTTTTTTTTTTTAATGTAAATATATTTTAAAATGCAATTTATTCCTGTAAGGCAAAGCTGAATTTTCAGCTCCAGTCTTCAGTGTCACATGATCCTTCAGAAATCATTCTAATATACTTGTTATTTCCAGTCACAAAGTTGAAATGAATGACGTTTATTTGAAATAGTAAAACTTTTATAAAGTTACAAAAGATTTGTGTCACTTTTGATCAATTTATTGTGTCCTTGCCAGATAATGTAGACTGAAATACAATGCTTAAAATAGACAAAATGGCTCATTGTACTGAACATCTCGCACGATTAGCAAAGCATCTAACTTGACGCTGACCAAATTTACTGTAAGAAACAGTATTGAAGCCCTGGCCACTAGAGGGCGCTCTTATATTTGCTTTGTTTGCTAACTGAATTAGTGAAATCTTCAGTGTATAAATATGGAGTTACACACTAAACACCCTGCAGCTCTAAAACACTCTGACTTGAGCTCTGATGGTACACACTAGGGGAATGATTTCATGCTATTTGATTGGATGAATGTGAATGTCCTCTCAGAGATCAGTGTGTGTGTGTGTGTGTGTGTGTGTGTGTGGCAGCAGTAGGTACAGCAGCAGATGCCTGATGCACAGAGGAAGAAGTTGTGAAGGCCTCTGGGCGGCCGGCAGCTGGCACAAGCCACATCACACTCCAACACTCTGACTGTCTGTGTGTGTGTGTGTGTGTGTGTGTGTACAGAGATGGGGGCATGAATGAAAATGAGTGATGTTACTGGTTTGGTGACCACACCCCAGAACTAAATCAGAGAAGGTAGAGCATGCTGTAACACACACACACACACACACACACACACCATTGCATCCATATTGTAAAAATTCCTAATGGATCTTGAAAAAATAAAAAATAATAATAATAATAATAATAATAATAATAGATAAGTCAAAAACGAGAGAAAGAATCTGTATTGTGCATTTATGTCTGTATTTATTTGTTTGTTTGATTTTAATATTATTTTGATATGGATACAAAATATTGATTGTACAATTTTTATCTATATTTATTTTCATTATTAATTAGTATTATTATTACAAATTAAAATAACTATTGTTTGTTTGTTTGGTTTTGTCTTTAACGTTATTTTAATATGAATATACAATGTGTTTATTGTACATTTTAATCCATTATTATTTGCATTTTCATTATTATCATTATCACTATGATGGTGATGATGTTGATATTAAAAGATATTAATACAAAATAATTTAACTGTACAATTTATTATGATTACAATTTTTGTTGTTGTTTCAATATAATTATTATATTACCAATATTAATATTTTGTGTAATTTTTTCATTATAATTATTGTTGCTGTTGTGATTAATGATAAAAAATAATTGCATTATACAATTATTATTAGTGAAACAACATATTTTGTAATTTTTTGTAACAAAATATAATTATTGTTATTCGTGATATGCTAACAATAATAATGCAAAATAATTATTATTTTATTATACATTTTTTTATCATGACTTTGAGGGAGAGGGAGAGAGAGAGAGAGAGAGAGAGAGAGAGAGAGAGAGAGAGAGAGAGAGAGAGAGAGAGAGAGAGAGAGAGAGAGAGAGAGAGAGAGGGAACATTAGAGCTGCATATTTCCCGAAATCCCAACAAATGAAACCAAATTTTATGGCATTACCAAATGCAGAAAAATTAAGTCACATTTTAGGGGAAAATTCCAAAACGATTACAACAGCAGCAAGATATGTATCAGCCTGTCACAAACAAGACTGACAGCCAGTGGACGAAACTGAAGCAGGATATTTTCTTACATGCTGTACTATTCTTGTTTTGTTTGTTTATGTATTATATAATCGGTTGTTCCTGTTTCATGTAATGGACAATGCTGTGCAAGTCATGCCAATAAAGCTCATTTGAATTGAATTGAGAGAGAGAGAGAGAGAGAGAGAGAGAGAGAGAGAGAGAGAGAGAGAGAGAGAGAGAGAGAGAGAGAGAGAGAGAGAGAGAGAGAGAGAGAGAGAGAGAGAGAGAGAGAGAGAGAGAGAGAGAGAGAGAGAGAGAGAGAGAGAGAGAGAGAGAGAGAGAGAGAGAGAGAGAGAGAGAGAGAGAGAGAGAGAGAGAGAGAGAGAGAGAGAGAGAGAGAGAGAGAGAGAGAGAGAGAGAGAGAGAGAGAGAAAAACACACAGAAAGAGAGAGGTCACAGTAAGAGCCTCACAGACGAGAAAACCAAAACACAGCAAGCCCTTTATTCTTCACACTGAAAAAAGGAAAACCACAACACACACACTAGAATCAGATCCTGTAATATCGGCTCTCACATCTTTTGAGTGACTGTGAGCTTCAGCGCAGAGATCTCCACCAACACAACCGATCCTGGGGGTCCTGAGGAAACACCTCACATCTGATGAAGCTCAACCCCACACACACTCATCAAACCCCATCCCTCTCGCGCTCTTTTCCTGAACTCAGAGCTTCTCTCAAGAGAACGAGCTGTGCATCAGCAACTTTTCCTTTCTCTGCTGTGGAACCGGACACCACACAGCGCCAAAGTCTTTCAACATAAAACAGATTCATTTTCATGTTGATTCCGGTCCAGCGCTGACGGGAGAAGTGAGCTTTCACCGTTTCAAACAGAAAGCCCTGAGCTGACGGTGACATTTAAGACGTGCGCGACAGAATGACGAAGCACGTTAACGCTCGTGAGCCCAGGAAGGAACTACCTCTAAAATGCTAATGGACCAGCTTAAAAAATAAAGTGTGATGAGAAAATGACATGAAATAGGTTTTAATTTACTTGGAGTCACGGTCAGATGGCTGGTGCTCGTGCAGGTGATGTGAGCTTGCCTCTGGCTTGCAAGCTGCAATGTTTTCTGTTTTATTTTCTCCCTCTTCTTACCATCATGCGCTTACTTTCTACTGCTATATCAATGAAAGTGGTACAAAACAACAACTGGACTAAATTCTCTTCTCTTTGCCTCTTTTGTAAGTTGCTTTGGATAAAAGTGTCTGCTAAATGAAAGCAGCTCCTGGGTATAAGTAGTTTTGCTAACTTTTACCAGACTTAGCTGCTAAATGAAAAAAAAAAGAAAAAAAAGCTGAATGATTATCTCATGAATTGAACACTGCTTCTCCTCTCATAAACAGAGGCTAGCATGGATGTGTCCGTCATTAATGACCAAGTAAATCATACAGGTTTGGAACAACATGAGGGTGAGCAAACGATGACAAATTCTGTTTTTTGGGTAAACCACCCCATTCACAAAGCGATGGCCTTTCCTGAGCTCCGGACTAAACATGATAAAACGAGTGCAAACCGCCGGAGCTCAGCTTTCTGGTCACGCTCCTCTCTGTGTTTAATAAGCCCGATGACTCCTCAGCTCAGAGAACTGTCATCCCGCATCTTATCGCATGTATGTGAGCAGCGCATGACTCCATATGAGCACATGTGCCCTTCCTGAGGGAACAAACCACATACACGCTTTACAACAACACACTAGTTTCACGCAAGCGTATTCACAATCCCACTGTATGAAATCCAGCGTTAATACCACACTGAGATATAAACGCAGCCTGGCGTGTTGGCATATGAGGGGATTATTCTGAAGGGTTATGATATGCAGCATGCCAGGTCAGCGCACATGCGTACAGATGAAGATAATCACTGCTGAAAGCTGACCTACCACGTGATGTCATACCCATTACATCATCAGCACATAACCTGAGAGAGGGGGAGGGGTGATTACATCATCAGTGTGTGCCTGCGGGAACAGCTGCTGCCACCAGAGCAGCGCACGAGAGGAACACACACACACACGTTTGTTTTTGTGAAAAGTGGGGACATCCCATAGGTGTAGTGGTTTTTATACTGTACAAACTGTATGTGCTATTGCCCTACACCAACCCTACACCTAAACCTACCCCTTACAGGAAACTTTGTGCTATTTCAGATTTTCAATACACTCCATTCTGTGTGATTTATAAGCATTTTGAAAAGTGGGGACATGGGGTAATGTCCTGAAAAGTCACCTTCTCCTTGTAATACCTGTCATACCTTTGTCATTATACAAATTTATGTCCTCATTTGTCACAAAAACGCGCACACACATGCACACTCTCACACACTCTCGCAAGCACGCACGCACTCACTCACTCACACTCACACACACACACACACACACACACAAATTCCCACACACACTCTCTCTCACATACACACACACACACACACACGCTCACTAGCACACACACACACACAAACTCTCACACACACATAAACGGGAGAGAGAGGATCTCACAAAAGCTGATATTTCACGATCTGTTTAATAGCAAAATCAAATATATATATTACAACCTGAATTCTGGAAATGTTGGGACTTTCAAATCACACGAGCCAATATTTTATTCAGAATAGAACAATAGAGAACATACGTGTTTAAATGGAGAAATTTTACACTTATCCATTAAATGAGCTCATTTCAAATTTGATGCCTGCTGCAGGTTTCAAAAAAGTTGGCACGGGGGCAACAAAGGGCTGAAAAAGCAAGAAATTTTAAAAAGATTCAGCTGGGAGAACATCTAGCAACTAATTAAGTTAAGGTCTGTAACATGATTAGCTATAAAAGGGATGTCTTAGAGAGGCAGAGTCTCTCAGAAGTGAAGATGGGCAAAGACTCTCCAATCTGTGAAAGAGTGCGTAAAAAGATTGTGGAATACTTTAAAAACAATGTCAAATTGCAAAGGTTTTGGAAATCTCATCATCTACAGTGCATAACATCATCAAAAGATTCAGAGAAACTGGAGAAATATCTGTGCGTAAGGGACAAGTCAGTTGGATGCCCGTGGTCTTCGGGCCCTCAGACTACACTGCATCACTCATCGGCATGATTCTGTCATTGACATTACTAAATGGGCCCAGGAATACTTCCAGAAACCACTGTCAGTAAACGCAATCCGCCGTGCCATCTGCAGATGCCAACTAAAGCTCTATCATGCAAAAAGGAAGCCATATGTGAACATGATCCAGAAGCACCGTTGTGTCCTGTGCACCAAGGCTCATTTAAAATGGACTGTTTCAAAGTGGAAAAGTGTTTATGGTCAGACGAGTCCAAATTTGACATTCTTGTTGGAATGTCACGGACACCGTGTCCTCCGGGCTAAAGATTGAGGGAGACCTTCCAGCGTGTTATCAGCTTCAAAAGCCAGCATCTCTAAAGGTATGGGGTGGATAATTGCATACAGTATGGGCAGCTTGCATGTTTTGGAAGGCACTATGAATGCTGAAAGGTATATGAAGGTTTTAGAGCAACATATGCTCCCCTCCAGATGACGTGTATTTCAGCAGGACAATACAAAACCACATACTGCAGCTATTACAACGGCATGTCTTCATAGTAGAAGAGTCCGGGTGCTGAATTGGCCTGCCTGCAGTCCAGATCTTTAACCTATAGAGAACATTCGGTGCATCATTAAACGAAAAATATGTCAAAGACAACCACAAACTCTTCAGCAGCTGGAAACCTATATAAACCTGTCTCATCAAGAATGGGACCAAATTCCAACACCAAAACTACAGAAACTCATAACCTCGATGCCCAGACATCTTCAAACTGTTCTGAAAAGAAGAGGAGATGCTACACCATGATAAACATGCCCCCGTCCCAACTATTTTGGGACCTGTAGCAGGCATAAAATTTTAAATGAGCTCATTTTGTGCATAAAATTGTAAAATTTCTCAGGTTTAAACATTTATGTTATCTATGTTCTATTGTGAATAAAATACTGCCTTATGTGATTTTAAATTCTTTTAGTTTTCATTTTATTCAAATAAAAAAAAAAAACAAAAAAAAACGTCCCAACATTTCCGGAATACGGGTTGTATTTATGTATTATATATTTTGCATATATGAAATAAGGCCTATGATTTTTTGCATTGTTGTTTTATTTTATTATTTTATTTTATTTTGAATGTTGATTATTTTTTTTAATAATTAATAATAATCTAATGAACATTAAATTAATATTGTCTTTGCAAATACAAAGACAATTTGTCTGCCATTTTTTACTGTATTTATAAAAATATACAGTCATGGCCAAAATTATCGGCACCCTTGGTAAACATGATCAAAGGCGGCTGTGAAAATTAATCTGCATTGTTAAACCTTTTGATCTTTTATTTAATAAATTCACAAAAATCGAACCTTTCATTGGATAATAAGAATTTAAAATGGGGGTAAATATCATTATGAAATAAATGGCGATATTTTTGGACATGACTGTATATAAAACAATTAATATTAATAACTACTATAAAAGTACATAAAAAAATTCTTAAATAACACTGGTTGAAATGCAAATAATCTTAAATTAAGGTGTTTTTTTTTTTTAATCTCTTATAAAGGTATATAATCTCTTTTAGGTTGAAATATAACCTAGACATGTTTTTGCCTGGTCTCACAAGATCAGAGCCAGCTGCAAAAATAAACCATAGATTGACAGATATAAAGCTGCAGACATCTCTCAGTTACCGTCAAGCATCTAAACACATGTCGCTCATATACTGTATGAGCACTCTCACAGATGTGTCATCTCTCTGGAGGCAGCGCTTTCACACACTGGTCCAGAGCATCGCATTTCTCACAGAGACTGAAGGGTGTTTGGTACCCACACATAAAAGCTTTCAGAGTGAACAAAAAAAAAAAAAAACATGTTCTCGCTACACAGCTGATTTCATTTTAAACAATTAATGTCACGAAGAGACCACGAGTCCTGATGCACAGACGCTTCTGAGCAATCTCCAGAGTCTCACGCTGGACTCATGTCCTACCAATTATTTACAGTACCAAAAAAAAAGAATAAAACTCTGATCTGCTTAAAAACCTAGAGAGCATTTTTTTCTTAAGAAATTAATATTTTTATTCAGCAAGGCTGCATGAAATGAATCAAAACTGACAGTGGAGACTTTTACATTGTAAACGCTGTTCTATTAAACTTTCTATTCGTCAAATAATCAAAAAATATTATTGTATTATGTTTCTACAAAAATATTCAGCAATGTTTTCAACATTGATAAGAAATGTTTCTTGAGCAGCAAATCAGCATATTATACTGATTTCTGAGGGATCATGTGACACTGAAGAATGGAGCAATGATGCTGAAAATTCAGCTTTGATCACAGAAATAAATTACATTTTACAATATATTACAATAGAAAACAGCTATTTTAAAGTGTAATATTATTTCACATTATTACTGTATTTTTGACCAAGCGAATGTAGCGGAAAGCACGAATTCAAGCATACATGCTTATTTCACTGGAAATTCATAGAGCAAAATTTAATTTGATCGGTCTAAATACCACACATTGACTTCTTGGTTTAATCAGTTTAGTCAACACAAAAAATGCAAACCTCAAAGCTGCATGTCTTGCAGCATTCTGAGATCTGAATTTTTAAAATATCTATACGGTCTAGTGTAAATCTTTAGAAGGTAGTGGCATATTTAGAGAGATAAACAGTGAGGTTTACTCTCACAAGGTTTTGGACCGGACCTACAGTATAATGTTCATTGGGAATTGTGATGACAAGGCAATATTTTCTGTAGATTTTCACGCAGACGATGCTAACTAGGTCATCTGAGAGCGAGCGAGGTTCCCCACAGACATAATCAAGGGAAGGGGAGATGAATGTGTTTTCTAAATGAGGCTCTCCTGAAATAAATTCATAGCAGGTGAACTTGAGTGAGTCACAGCTGTATGAACAGGTAAGTGTGTTTAATTTTCTATTAGGTTGGTTGTTTTTTTATTATCCGTGTTTGTCCATACAGAAGACCTTTTTTTTTCTTCTTTTTAAAATAATTTTTTAGATTGACTATTGCACTGTTGACTATTGTAAGTTATGTTTGCTGGCACGTCCACACTGGTAGTAGCTACACAAGTCCCAGAGGTTCCTCCATGATTCTAGCAAGACATGCTTTCCAATTTATTTTGTTTTCCAATAGGGAGATATTCCAACATGAACACATTCATCCTAGAAAACACCCTAAAAATAAAAAGGAAATATGCAACGCTTATTGTGGTCATCACAAATTGCAGTTAAGTAAGGAATATAAACCTATATGTATTTTATTATTTTTTATTGTTTTTATTAATATTATGAATTAGTTTCTGTTTTTGATATTTAATTTTAGCTTAACTTTTATTTAGTCATATTGTGTAGTTTTTCCCCCTTATTATTTCTATATAGTTGTATTTATGAATGCATTTAATTTCATTTACATTTAATTGATATTTTAGTACTTAAACTTATTTATTTCAGTTAGTTGTCAAGGGCAAGACAGCATTTCTAATTTTCACTCAAGTATTTCAAATGAATATTTCTTTTATTTTATATCAGCTTTATTTCAAATTATGGAAAATAGAAAGTAGTGACTAATATGAACACGACAGCATTGATAATAATAATAATAATAATAATAATAATAATAAAAACACAATAACCCACTTGAGACACATTAACAAAACATTTTGGAAAACAAAATTGAAAAAAAAAAAAATTAAACAACCTACTTGATTTTCTGTCCTTCTTCAGACTATGGAAATTTAAATAAATAAATAAATTTGTGCTCATTGTTATTATTATTATTATTCAGCTGCAGAGCATCCAAAGCTTTCCATACGGTGACTTCTCCTCCATTCATGTCTTTTTTCTCCTCATCTGTTTGCGGATGTGCTGCCGGGTTCGGCCCCTCAGCTATCCAGCCATGACACTGTTGCCATGACTACACTCCACCTCTCTCCGGCTGCGTCTCTATCTCACCCCTCACACTCTTTCTGACACTGATGCAAGCCGACGGCTACACAGAAAAGCTTCTTGACTCTCGGTGTGTGTGTGTGTGTGTGTGTGTGTGTGTGTGGCGCAGCAGGTATGCTAGAAACACCATTTAACAATCACAAAACACCCACACACACACTTCCCGCCAGCTCATCAATTATTCATTTGGACTTCAGTCTGTTCGGTTGTAACCCGGCTGACACACAAACGCTCGCATACGACACAGATCTAACGCTTCTGTGAAACCCCTCTGTGCTACTGAATGAAGAAGAGATGGAGAGACCTCCAGGACATCACAGCATTCAGAGTAATACACAAAATACAGCTGCTTTTGAAGGTTAGGTCAGGTGTGTAAAATTTCTCAATGTTCAAACGTTTTCTCTTATCCCATTATAAACTGCAAAGGCATCTGACGGATTATTCAGTACTGGGACAAAAAAGGCTAGAGAACAGGACAAAATGTATAAAGGAATTATAAACAAATCAACAGCAAATAAAGAGCAAAAAATTAAGGAAAACCCTTTTTAAAAACAGTTCAAAGACGTGCCGATTTCTTAGAATTTTAATCTAAAATATATATATTTTTTTTTACAAAATGTGAAATTTATTGATGTGGTGTAACACCTTGGACACATGTGAGGGAACACATCTTAATTATTATTTAAAAATCATTAATTTTTCATTATTTTTAAAATATATTATTCAAGGTAAAAAGTATTTCAACAAATCCTGAATTAATAAATAATTAATTCATTAAAATAAATAACTTCTAATAATAATTTAATTATTGTAACATTTAATTTTATGACAAAAAATATTAAAGCATTTTCCCTAAACCTTGAATAAATGTGAGTGCAGGCATATTCATTATTTTCAAAAAATAAAATGAAGTAAAAAAAAAAAAAGATAACAAAAAATAATTATAATACTAACAACAAAACAATTATATACATAAAATAGGGAATTAATATTATTTTATTAATTTCTTCTTTTTTTTTTCTTTGTACCAATAAATTTTATAACCTGAACTAACATTGTCTTCTCTTAAAAAATGTTATAATTAAAAAAAAACAGTTAATTATAATTAATTATTATTTTAAGACACTTGACACAGTTATGATGGGTATGATATCATTTTCCCCTGCAAGTTACTATATGTTGTTTGCACCAAAAATACGTTTTGGAAAAAAAAATAATAATTGAAATTCTATAAATTATTAAAATAAAATATCAATTATATAAATTACATATAAATTATATTGTCTTTGAAATATGGTTAAAGTTCTGCCGAATGCACTGACAAACACATTCATGGTGAACTAAATTCCTTTCTTGTCTGCCATTCATTCAGTTTGGGAACCCTGTTTGAAATTTCCTAAATTTTAGCAATTTCCTAAAAAAAAAAAAGAATAAAAAAAAGAGACATTTCAGCTTTAACCGTCATGATAAAATGCTCTCACACACAAACAAGACTACAGTGAGATAATCACAGCAGTCTGTCGGTGGTCAGACGTCTTTATAAAATATACATCTTCACACATACACAGCATATGTGTGCTTACATAACCCACATCATTCAGAAGCGCAAGGAAAGAGTGAAGCGACACACCGTCCCGACACAAACCAGACAAACCCAGGCGTGGCGTATGGAGGTAAAGCGTGCAGGTCAAAGGTCAGAGGTCATGGGTACACACCTTGGCATTAATATAGGGGTCAAATGGGCCACAGCGTTTGAACTCAGTGTGGTCTAGAGCGCTCTGGGAGAGGGGAGAGAACAGGAAGGAGAGGTGTTCAGCCTCACACACACACACACACACACACACACAATGAACACAACGACTCACTGTTAATGAATGACATGATCAAACAGGCAAAAGAAACCACAGGCTGGCTTACAGTCCGTCGAATGATAAACGTCACATGAGTGAATATTTGAGAAAAGTACATCTAATTATAATTAATCAAAATCAGAAATATTTGAAAATGAAATTAACCATCAAATGTTAATTTGACCAATCGAACGAAGGAGATTAAACCAACCTTATGAAATGACAAAAAATGAAATGAAAAATGATGCTATCAATAAAAATCCAGTCCAAAAACTATAAAATTAATTCATAATAAATTAATAATAATAATAATAATTTCATAATAAATAATTTGGGCTGCTGTTTCATTTCATTTTAAGACATTCCATGCTAAAATAAGTCAAGAAATAACAGAGATGTTAAATGAAAACTGTGATTATTATGTTACTGAATAATATTGAGTGCATCACTGCAGAATAATAAATGCATGAAAGCCTCTCCAAATTATGCAAAACGCGAGTATTAGCAGACTTAGAGTCCCTGCTGTCCTCTGGGGACATTTCAGACAATACAAACCAACCCTGTACAATAATAGGCAAGTACAGGTGCACATGAATATTCAGCTTCATTTGCTGAAGGATGTCACAGTGTTGGAAATAAACAGGCAGCGGCTTCAGAACAGGACGGCGAGTGAGAGCAGAAAACACTTTCCTAACGTCAGACTGAAGCTGATCCTGAGACAATAAACATCAGCATCACTCTGTGAATACTACAGGTAAATACTGTTTACATCGACAGTTGTTTATATGCATAATTGGATCTTTGTGGGGGTGGAAATACATTTTATCATCCAATGTCTATGTTTGCTATACAATACTAGCATAGAACTAACTTAGCCCTGTGAAAAATAAACACACCATTAAAAAAAGAGCAATTATTACAGAAACAATATACTTAAATGAAAATGACCCCATGATTTATTCATTCTCAAGCAACCCTAGGTGTATATGACTTTCTTCTTTCAGACGAATACAATCAGAGTTATATTAAAAAAAAAACTGTCCAAACTGCCCAGTTTGAAGCCCAAAAAAGTGCATCAATCCATCATAAAAAGTGCTCCACACGGCTCTGAGGGGTTAATAAAGGCCTTCTGAAGTGAATCGATGCATTTGTGTAAGAAAAATATCCATATTTAAAACTTTATATAGCATAATCTCTAGCTTCCGCTAACTGCGTTCACGAGTGGCGTCGAGCGGAGGACGCAGAGCGTAAGAAAGTCATATACACCTAGAATGGCTTGAGGGTGAGTAAATCATGGGGTAATTTTCACTTTTGGGTGAGTTTCCCTTAACGTTTGAAATGATTGTAATGTTTTTGGACACTTATTTGTATGTCAACTGCAATTAAACGAAAATTATATATTAAAAAAAAAAGATTATATTAAAATGCAATTAGTTTTCTCTTTAGTAGCTTTTCTGGGTTTTAATTGTGCTTTTCTAACCCACTTAAGTAGGACTTCAATACGTCTTTTCATAATTCTACACATTATTCCAAAAATATAATGTGTTGGCTCAATAAATAAACAAACAACGCAACTGCTCGCCATCTATTTTGAGTTATGATAGCTTCATAATGAAATTGTTTAACCGACAAACTACATTTACAAGATAGGGGAACTTAATTTGTAGCATACACAATGTAATTCAAAGTTGATTACTCAATAAATAAATAAATTGGTTTCTCCTGTTGTGGCCCTGTTGGAACCAATTCATCTTAATTTCAGTTAAAACCCGCAGCTAGAATAGGACATGTAAAATATAACTTAAGCTGTGCATGTATTATAAATGTACATTTAATGAACATGTAAGATATTACTTGTCACTGGCATTAGCACAGTCATTGCTCATATATTCAATGTAGTGTTTACCTACATGTAAACCATTGAGTCTTTCCAGCACAACGATAAATCGCAAAAACATCAACATAACAGAAATTCTTTTAAATGTCAAAAAAGAGCAAACACTAGCAGGTCTTGTGGGTAACCAAACAGTTGCTGGTAGCCAATGATTTCATAGTGCGTTTTAAATTTAGCATGTGATGTCAAATCAGCACGTTAAAGAAAAAAAAGAAAAGACACTCGAATTTTATTCCAAATTTGCATTGAAGCTTGCACTCA
Organism: Acrossocheilus fasciatus; assembly: GCA_036784905.1. NCBI lineage: Eukaryota > Metazoa > Chordata > Actinopteri > Cypriniformes > Cyprinidae > Acrossocheilus > Acrossocheilus fasciatus. The sequence continues at coordinate 5,691,910 of CM071960.1, forward strand.
ATGGAAATGTCAGTGTTTATATTCAGATATTGGTAGTTATTGATTCTGCACCTGAATGTGGTTAATCTGCAACTATAGTATCCTAAAGTTCACTGACATTGTATTGATTCAAAGTTCAGCAGCTGATGCAGACAAAGTAAAACGATCATACTATGTCATCTTCAACTTTACACCTAAAAAAACTACTATTTTTAATCGTAACACATGTGGGTGAATTTTTTTGGCTTGTATTAAGGGTGAGATGTCACTGAACTCATGTTTAGCTTTATCTTCTCACACACACACACACACACTCAAAGTGTAAATGAGAGCAGTGTGAAGAAGCTGTAGGAGGAAGCGACAGTCTTCCAGATAAACTGCAGCTATTTCTGAGACATGTCAAAAAAAAAGTCTAAGCTTGAAACTACTGAATTCACAGTCAACAAAAATGTGCATAATTACAGCAAAATTTAACGTCTACAGGCAGTATTTATTCTGACTCGCCTCTCAGTTTAAAAAAAATCATCTCTTCCTCTTTACTCCTAGTCATAGCACAAAATAAACACGAATATCATCAGAACACTGCTGCCTATAGACATCATGCTGTAAATAAGCTTGAATATGCCTTTAATCTGAGGTGAAGGCTGCCCTGTGTCGGTGCTCAGACCTGTTCATTGAGTTTGGGGTGAGATGGGCCCTGATGGATGAGGAGTTTGACGATTCGCTGGTCTCCCTTCCACGCCGCCAGGTGCAGAGGGTAACAGCCCTTGTTATCAGCGATGTTCGTCAGAGCCTCGTTCCGCAGAAGTACTTCCACCACCTCACTGATAAAAGAAATATAAATATTTAAATGGAAATAAATTCATCTAAAAAAAACCAACAACAACAACAATTATCCTTGGGGTTAAAGGTCATCAGGCAACAGGACTCACCTGTGTCCATTTAAAGCAGCGTGGTGTAGAGGAGTGTATCCAGTGCTGTCCACACAGTTCACATTTGGGCCCCTCCAGATGCTATCAAAAAAAAAAAAGAAAAGTTAAAAGTAATGTTGCATGCTAATGAAAATAAGGCAGGTTTTCATTTACTATCAAAATATTAGAATGATCAGGATCATGTGACACTGAAGACTGGAGTAATGATGCTGAAAATTCAGCTTTGCGTCACTGGAATAAATTTCATTTTAAGATAAATTCAAATAGAAAACAGTTGTTTTAAATTGTAATATTATTTCACAATTGTACTGCTTTTACTGTATTTGTGATACAACCTTGGTGAGAAGACACTTTGCAAAAATATAAAAGATAATTATTCCAATCTTTTGACCAATAGTATATTCATTGACCTGTAAATAGCAGTGTTCCCACTCTTTCTGATCAATGAATTTCCATAACTTTAACATTATTTACCATTTTTAAATCTTTTGTGAAAGTTTAAAACAAAGATAAAATAAGCTTTAAAATAAACTAAAAATCAAGATATTTCTCGTATTTTCCCACTCAACTGTTTTTTTGTTTGTTTGCTTATTATTATTATTATTATTATAAATGTGTGTTTTCTACACTTGGAAAAATCATATAATTTAAACAATTCTTATAATTTCATGTGTATTTTGAATATACACTTATGAATATAAATATTTCTAGTTATGCCAAGTTGTATTTTTTTCCAAATATAAATAAATAAATAAATAAATAAATAAATTCTCATTCAATAAATTAAATAACTAAAAAAGTCCTGTGACTATTAATGTTGTTGTGGGCAATGTGGGGCTTTGGAGCCAAAAAGTTCAGAGCCACTGAGTTTTCATTCTGAGTTTCATCTGTCATTTGATTAATTTAAAATTGGTTTTTGACCATTAAATTTCCATGACTTCCTTTTTATCATGATTACTGAATAAGAATCATACAATTATTTGCCAAAGAGAAGGTCCATATATCAGCTACTAAATGTAAATTATACTTGTATAAAAAAAAAAAATTAAAAAAATTAAAAAAACTGGAATGTGGCTCAGTTAAAGATTCAGCATTTTGAACCTCTATGCAGACCATAACCAGAAAAAAAAAAACTTCAGAAGACCCTGGATTGTGGCGCCGTCCCTTGATAACCTTGTGAGGCTTTGGACTTTGAATGCTGGTGTAATGTATGATTCATCAGGCAGCTAACGCCATGGGAATGAACATCACAGAACATCTCTGCGTCATCCTTCCTGCAGGACACTCAAATCCTGAAGCAATCTGCTCTAGATGAATCCACTGGTCAACGCAACACACTTTTATGACTCTGTGAGTCATACGTGAATCTAGCACTTTTGCACGACTGCAGCGGGTGTTTGAGGTCGCTGGCGGAAAACATGTAAACAAGTTCTGCTGATAACAGAGCTTGGAACAACTTGAATGAGGAGCAGGTAAATCTGAGGGTTTCTGATCTAAATCACAAGATGTGGATCGTGGCAGTTCATGTAGGTGGAATACAGATTTTTTAAAATCCTCTTTATGCATTCGGGACCATTTAGACCCAGATAAGATGCATAAGAAAAGAAAAAAAAAAACACTATACAATATATAAAACATTATATTATATTATATAGTTATATATATATATATATACACACACACACACACACACACACACACACACACATATATATATATACACACACACACATACACAAAACATCTGTGTTTATTTTGAACTAGTTATCAACAGACTTTACACTTTCTGTTTTTGCTCTATTAAAAAAATAAATAAATAAATAAAAATACAATATATTTTGTCTTTCCCATATTTTCCATCCAAACATGAAGATTTATGCAAGCAAAATGTTTTTTTTTTGTTTGTTTTTTTTAAACATTGTGGAGTAATTTTGATATTGCTTTGTTAGAAAATGAACAAAGGTTTCATGAATTTAAGCTCAAAAGAGTTTAATTCAAATTTAATTTTCAATTTAATTGTAAAAATTCCTCAGATTATATTTGTTCTGAATTTTATTTGTATAATGTCAAATGTAATATCGTTCTCATGAATACTGAAAAATACTGTTTTTTTACTTGCATGACACTTTTTTTTTTTTTTTTTTTACACGTTTTCATGTACAAATTAAAATGGTAATATTTAAATAAAGAATTAATAAATATTAAAAAAGGGGTAAATCTATAATAACTTAGTAACTTTGATAATTTTGAAACATTTGTACACTCTCTCTAATTAATGAGAAGTTACTAATTAGAATTCCACTGAACATTCAGGACAGATTTTGTGATTATGATACTCTGATCCAGCTCCTGTATCACTGGTATCTCAAGATAACTTGGAAAGGCACTTGCACTCATTCAGAGGGCTATTTTTAAATAAATTAAACGGCTTAGCCACATTCAAACTAATTTAATTTCAACAGGACCATCCACAATTCCCTCAGCGTGCTTGTACTGAACAACAAAACAACCAACGCCTTGTCTGTTCTCAAACACACACTGGACCTCACTGATAACAGCCTAAGGCTCTGTACTCGACAAGAATTTCTCTTGCTGTAGCTGCACACATCTTGCATAGGATACAGGAGCTGTGAGGAGAAAAGGCCCTGCTTCCCAGAGACAACAGCTTGAAGAGCAGAGCGATCACGTGACGTGCTGCATGCACTCGCTCACTGTCAAGACAAAGCAGCACAAATGAAGACACAAAGCACACAGACAAAAGAGGAAGAGGAAAGGAGAAGCCGGTGGCAGAGAGGCTCTCACACTGTGCTGCAGGCTCCACCTCTCTCGGCTTTTTCTCTTCTCCCGCTCCAACTATCTGCTGTTTCCATCACTCCAAACATCACACAGAGAGGGAAAAAGAAACCACACGAGCAGAGAAGAGTGTTGCTGATTCACAGAAGATGTAGTGAACCAACATTCGGTGATAACTGACTGATTTTGATTTTCTCTAATGATAATGAAGATGAGAACAAAAAACAATGATATTAAATTGATCAAATGTGTCAGTAAAGACATTTATGATATTACAAAAATATTTCTATATCAAATAAAAGATGTTCTTTTTAAACCTACTATTTTTGAATCATAAAGTATCACCACAAAAATAATAAGCAGCACAGCTGTTTTCAACATTGATACAAATCAGAAATATTTCTTGAGCAGCAAATCAGCATATTATTATGATTTCTGAAGGATCATGTGACACTGAAGACTGGAGGAATGATGCTGAAAACACAGCTTTGATCACAGAAATAAATGACATTTTAATATATATATATATATATTCAAAAAGCAAATATATTTCATAATATTACCGTTTTTACAGTTTGATCAAATTTATGCAGCCTTGGTGAACATAAGATCTTCAAAAATATTAAAATTTTCTTTATTAAACTTATATAAAATATATAAAATATTTATTTATTTAAAAAAAAATTGGACCTAAAAAAAAAAGAAAAGAGAAAGAAAAAAACAATTGCAACTAAGTACTCTCTTTCTGGCAGTTTTGTGTCATGATCAGATAGGAAGTAACACTCCAGTGTGGTTTATAAAAGTCTGCTCTGGTTTCTCAGGACAGTCGGACTGAATTCATAATGTAGGATCATTAACATCCTTTAGAAACACAAAACTGCAAAACATGAGTCATATAACAGCATATGAAATGCTGTATGAACGATATATTACCCATGTTGGGAAGTATTTTACTTCTCTGAAAAGTAGCTGGCTAAATGATTGCATTACCATTGCAAAAGATACAACTGCCAACCAACGCTTGCGGCAAAGAGGATTTTTTTTTTTTTTTGTAAGGATACTTAAAAAAAAAAAAAAAAAAAAAAAAAAAAGGCAACAAACGGCATTACACAATTGCTTGTAGTGATTTTTGTAGCGAGTTTCCAAACACTCAGTGTTAAATATATGCAAAAATGTCATATTACTCAAGACATTACTATGAATGGGAGAAACAGGCAGTAATGGAAGTCCCGCCTTCTGAATAAAAGAGCCAATCACCAGCTGGTAAAGTCATCACATCACTGCAGGAGCTGTTAGAACCTCTGGTCCCCATAGAAACAAATTATTGACTCGATAATGGAAGTAATATATTGTTGTCAGTTGCTCAAAAAAAAAAAAAAAAAAAAAAAAAAAAAAGAGCAATGCGTCAGACTATATTGGAAAAGGAAAGGCTTCAAACAACCCTATGCGCTCTGACTGCATATGCATTTCCACTAAAAATGTGCTATACATGCTTTCGATAAAATTCTCCAGCCAAATGTGGGATGAAAACTCATATTTCTATAATATTTCTAATAAGATTCGACCACAATTATAATATAATATGCATTATTACCGATAGTAAAATAACATTTTATATCTTATTAAACCATAACGTAATGAGTTGCATTTTTACCTCAAAATTTCATTTTGTTCTTATTTTCTCACATTTTCCTTATATTGTGCTGCACCAGAAGTTGCGGTGGCCACTGACACTGTATATAGAAATGATCCGAGTCCATTGTCAGTATAAATAAAATAAAAAAAAAAAAAAAAAAAAAAGTTGTACATTATTCTATAAAATCTACATTTTTAAGAGTTTTCCTCTGATTACGTAACACCTTCCCAATACAGCACAATAACTTAATGAAAGATAAAGAAATATCTTTCAACGGAATCTGACATCATGCTCCACCAAAACGGGCATCTCCGGCCCACTGTGCTGTATTGTAACAGCACCATGGAAACTGGAGAGCAGAAAAGGGTCTGGCTGGCAAATGGACGGACCCCACGAAGCCTCCACCATGACACTGCTGTTCTACACAAAGACTATTTTCTACCCCACAAAAAGTACAAACCTCATAACAGTTTCAAGTCCACAAAATGGCACATAAAAATAAGCAGCTCTGATGCTCTGCTCCAACAACAATGCTTCTCCAACACTAGAACGAGGAGGGAGAAAGAGAGACGTCTACCCAGCATGCTGTGCAGCAAAATTGAATTCTTGGAGTAGTTCTAACACACTTTGGAAACGGAGGGAAACGCTGAAGGGCGGGAGAAAGAGATTCCATAGAAGAAGAAAAGTAGAATATTCTTCATGTTAAGCAACCAAAATAAAACTAAAAGTCATGAACACAAACATAACGTTGGGCGATACTAAACATATTAACAAAAATAACGCAAAGTATAGATCGATGGCCAGTAAGCACTAGTTAACCAGTATTTTCACCGCCATTGCCGTCCCCCCTTTAACGACCCATAAAACCACACTTCATGACGCAAATGAACACCACCTTTCCCCACACAGACATCTGTGGCCTCATGACCTTGCAGCATATTTCCTCTGTGAACAGATCAGCCCATCAGAATATATTAGGAGACCGAGCGACTTTGAAGGAAAGGCGGCTTGAGTTGGCATAAACGCCCAGAGCTCTGCCCGCAGCCAGCTTCAGCCCCACTGAGCACATCTCTGACTGGAAGCCGGCAGGGAAGCACATCCATTCAGGACTCAGATTAAAATAATGAACAGACAGAGAGAGGCACCTTACGTAACAGCTCTCATAATGTCAACATTTAAGCCATTACGGAAAAAAGCTCTGCATGTGGGAAAACCGCATATGGTGGTTTCAGTGCTGGGAAGGGACTTTAAAACTACCGTTTGTCGAGCTACAGTTACTCATCATTTAAAGAAGCCTAGTTCGGCTGCAGTCCAGATAGCCTTTTGAAACCACAAGATATTTATGAAGTTATTTTAGGAGATACAAATGTCCTTTTGGTGCATTTTTAAATATATTTAAGCAATATCGTCGCATGCATGTGATATTGCTTTTATACAAAAGTTCAGTAAACGAGAAGCAAGTGTTCTTGTTAAACTTACCCTTTAAATACAACATTGCACTTACCATATTAGGTCTGAAATCACTGTATAGCATTATACAGTGCACTATATAGTGCATTTGAGGGAGCAGCCATTTGTTGTGGTGTCCGAAAAAATAGTGGACATTATCATTCAATCCCATAATGCACTGCCACAACAGTGCACTCAACAACTAAAGAACCACTAAAATGCACTGTGAAAATAATGCTGAATAAATTACTGAATTAAATCTGAAGTGTAATCATACATGTGCAGTTTTTAATTTAATACCAAATTGTTTAAGTGCAAATTATACTAGTTTCCATGACTGATTATAAGATCAGTTAGCTATACTAAAGCTTGCCAGTTGGCTTATAGGGTCAAATGATTCTTACACAGCCAGAAAAAACTATGCAAAAAGCAGCATCCATTCCAGTGCGATCAGTGTCTTAAATCACTCTCGATTTCATTTCACTCCTTCGAGTGAAGTAAAATAGTCAATTCACGTGGAGAATAGTGAATGATTTAATAGGGGGTGATTCGTTTCCTTTCTGAATGAAATTTCATTTTTGAATGAAACGGTTAAGTGACTGATTCAATGAAACGGTAAAAGACAGTCATTGGTTTAGTTCCTGAATGAATCAGCATTTTTTTTTAAATAAAAGTCATTTGAACAAATGATTCAGTGACTCACTCATAATGAGAGTCGCTTGGTAAAGAGTCACTAAAAATCCCCTCTTTTACTGTCAGCGCTGCTCAGATTCGAGGACCAGAATTAACCATTGTATTAAATATTCATAGTATCTGGCACAACAAGGATCTCAATTAGGTTGACAGTATTGAACAAACAAAACCAAACCCTAATTGTAACATAACTAATAGCTATAAAACTCTATAACCTACATAGGGTAGAAAATAGTGATGAAAAGCCAAAAAATATTTTGATACAAAAGACAAGGTAAAATGTTAACGGTGACCTTAAATGAATCAGTGAGGGTGATCCAGAATGTTTCAGTGAATCAAAGAAACAGACTTCTAACTCTGAGATACAAGACATCAAACACTAGACAAGTCTGGAAGACCTTAATAAACCCTCATAATAAGCCTCAAGTCAAGGGCATGAGTCACCAGCTCTAGAGGATCATCTTCATCCTCTTACATTTCTTCAAATATGAACCGAACACAACACAAGTGAAATAGAGGATAAGGAAAGTGAGAATGTTTTTTTTTTTTTTTTAAAGCACCCTGTTAAGGAAATGGAAGTGGAGGAGCAGTCGTCCGTGTGTATAGGACCAGCTTTAAGATTCTGGCGGTAAACGGAAAAGCTAATCCCTAATTTCCCAGCGGGGGTATTGGCTTGAACATCTAAAAAATAAAAAATAAATAAATAAAATAAAAAGTCTAAAATAGACTGGTTTGCTGTGATTTGGTGTCACTTAAAGCAATGAGAAAGCAAAAATAGCAAGGAGAAAATTCACATCTGATGCCACTTGCATGGTAAAGAAAGCTCTAGATATGATCTGGTTTAAGGGAGTGGAATAAACTAGAAAATAAAGTGAAAATCCAAAAGCATACTTGGACCCGCCTCTCTAAAATTCTCATTGGTCAATGAAAACTTTCTACAAGAAAAAAAAAGGAACTTCACCCAACTACCGTTCACCTGATGATGCATATATTCCACTATATCCCACCAATATGCTATAACAGCAAGCAGATAAAAGACAGGGAACAGGTGAGGACATGTCTAACGCAGTCACGGATATCTTCTTGAGCCAATTAGCTGGGTGGTGGACACTCTGCCGGGGATTAGCCGTATCCCACGGCACACTGCCAAGAGGAGCCTGATACACGGTGCCCACTGCCAGGGCATTGGAGTTTAATTAAGTGTACTGAACCCAGTGCCAGAACCAGATGCATCATTGGCACACACTAATCAGAATTCCCTTCATCCACTACCCGCGGTCTGTGCCATACAGGCAGCCTGGATCAGATTAGATGTATACTGAAGAGCATTGGTTTAATAGGCTTGGAGCATGGTGAGATGGGATGGGTTAAAATGATAACACCGCTGCTTATGTTGATATTGTTGTAGAGTTTCCAAACTTTTTGAACAATACAGTTCAATGACATTTCCACCCACAAGCGTTCAAAAGTTGGAGTCAGTAAGATTTATATATTTTTTAACTGTGGGACAGACACACTGCGGCTCTGTCAGTTCCAATCAGTTCTTCACACAGAGCAGAACAAATCAGTTAATGTCAAACTGTGTTAAAAACACTCAAATCAATTGCATATTAACATTGACAACCCTAACAATTAGTAGGGACTCAATGGATCAGATGATACGTGATCCGTATAGACCATGCCCCACGGTTCGGCATGCATGTGATTCGCAAGTTAATTGCAAAGTTTAACCATTATAGACTGATGCACGTGTTTCTAGGTCTTGCCAAGTTAAACATTTAAGCACAAGAAGAGGCGAAAGAATTCTATTCGGTAACCGTACACTGTTTTCTGTGCACACACACTCAATGCGCACACACAGAGTAGAGCTGGGCGGTATATCTAGTTTGTACGATATATCGATATATTCTTTATAAGTGATACCGTGTGAGGCATTACCGTTTATATTGATATTTAGTAGTTTGATACAAGCGCATCTGAAAAATATACACAGACACAGGACACAGACTAAGCTGCTGCGGAGAAAGTGCATAATCCAATTTGTTCTAAACATGTGACAAGCTTTATATTAAGGGTTTTAAAAAACTCGTAAGATATATTATAGTTTTGTATAGTTTGAAGCGGCTCGGCCTTTCAGATGCTCTGACAGAAAGGCTGCGTGTGAGAGATGCTACTTGTGCCATTTTCCCCAGTGCATATCTTACATTTCACAGGAATATTCTGCGTCTGTAAATGTTAGAAAGTCATGGAAATATTTCCATTTTGCTTTTAGAACTGCATGAGCTTTCTGCTTTGCGATTCTCCGCTATAGCCTACATCACAGACTTCGTTAAAAGAACGCCGATGTGCATGCACGCCAAACAGATGCGCAATGAAACAGGAGTGCAATAATTCAGACTTTCGCTGAAATATTTGTAGTTGGACAATAAGTGAGACATGTAGATCTTTTAAACCTACAGGTAAGTGTATTTTTATGATATAGCACTAACTGTAATGGGGTAATCAAAATAGCCTAACACAAGTCTGTGCTTTTGTTCTTAGCCTATTTATTTTCATTTTTAGTTTATTGAATTTAACTTCTGCTTTAAAAGCATTATTATTGTTTTTAATATTGCACTGTTACAATGTTAGAATGAAATGTGATTTTAACCTTTTTTCGCACATAATAGGCTTACATGGTAGGCTAACATTCACTCTATTTGTTTTCATAGCCTTTAATATGTATTGTTTCATTGGACGGTATGTGAAATATTAAAAACAGATTTTTTTTTCTTTAATCCAATACAAAAATTAAAATACCAAGATATATACCGTATATCGCAAATCGGCCAAAAAATACAGAGATGAATTTTTGCCCATATCGCCCAGCATTAACACAGAGAGCCACTTTTCAGACAGTACACAAACAACGAATTGATTTCTCAGACACACACAAAATTATCTCAAAATACCCGTCTCGGCAAGTGTTCTTGCAAAAAGTCAGTTTTGTCTTGAGTGAAGTGAATGTAAACAGAAAGAAATCAGATGCGTGTCATTATATTGGATCCATGCATTCGGTCTTAAAGTAGCAGCAGCCTATAAATACCTGCTGCTGTCGGTGCCATTTAAATTAATCTAACAACAAATCACAGCTTTAACAAAGATTAGTCTATATTTATTTCATACAGAGAACATTATGCAGTGTTATTTTACACTGAAAGGCAGGGTATGTGATTTGGCTCATTTTTTGTTATGCTGGTTGAAAGTCTCTTCACATCCTGATAGCAACCACTAAGTTAAATGGTCTAAATGAATTTATATTGTCTGTGGAAGGCATCGGACCACAAAATGTCCATCCAATCAGATTCCTCGGTCCGAGGATTATGATAGGCTGTCCTACCTGCCTGTCAACATATATATTTACGTACCCCCACACACCCCGTTCATGCAAACGATACATCTTAAGTGCATTTCATTATGCTATTGCAGACCGAGCGAGAATGGAAGTGGTTATTGCAATATTACTGACTGTTCACTTGTCATTAATAATGTTTAAACTTTAGTAGTTAGACTAGTAGTCTTTGCTGTGGTGTCAAATATGAATTTAAAGTGTTCTGTAAGTCATAATGGAAAGGAAAATTACATTTGTCAATTACATTTTAAATGACCTGATCCGTGACTCAAAACCGTATTATGATCACAACTATAAGTTTTGAAATCTGTTGAACCTCTAATAATTAGACATTATGATTCTGTCAAAACCAACGTAACTGCAACTTCATGCCATTTAACATCAGAATTCTTACTGAAAACCAAACACAAAAAGTTATTTGCAAAAAGATGACAATATTACCAGGTGTAAAGGCCATTGCACACTGAGTCCGAAATTTTTGTCCAAAATTTTTGCACATTGAAAAATAAATACGACCTCACGTTGTGTCAATCACATTTACACACTGCCTTCGAAACGTAATATATATATATTTTTTTTTAATCGAAATAGGTTTGATTTTCAGCGTTTCTGAATCCGTAGCAAGCATTTTGATAGGAAAGGATGACGATCACGAAAAACGCAAACGAAAATTTCGGACTCAGTGTGCAAGGACCTTAAAGGAACACTCCACTTTTTTTGTAAATAGGCTCATTCTCCAACTCCCCCAGAGTTAATAAGTTGAGTTTTACCGTTTTTGAATCCATTCAGCCGATCTCCGGGTCTGGCGAGAGCACTTTTAGCATAGCTTAGCATAGATCATTGAATCCGATTAGACCAGTAGCATCACGTTCAAAAATGACCAAAGAGTTTCGATATTTGTCCTATTTAAAACTTGACTCTTCTGTAGTTATATCGTGTACTAAGATCGGCGGAAAATGAAAAGTTGCGATTTTCTAGGCTGATATGATTAGGAACTATACTCTCATTCCGGCATAATAATCAAGGAACTTTGCTGCCGTAACATGGCCGCAGCAGGCGTAGTGATATTACGCAGCGCCTGAAAGTAGTCCCCAGCTAGGTAACTACTAGTTATAATATAGCTGGGGACTACTTTCAGGCGCCGTGTAATATCACTGCTTGATTATTACACGATATAACTACAGAAGAGTCAAGTTTTAAATAGGACAAATATCGAAACTCTTTGGTCGTTTTTGAACGCGATGCTACTGGTCTAATTGGATTCAATGATCTATGCTAAGCTATGCTAAAAGTGCTCTCGCCAGATCCGGAGATCGGCTGAATGGATTCAAAAAAGGTAAAACTCAACTTATTAACTCTGGGGGAGTTGGAGAATGAGCCTATTTCCAAAAAAAGTGGAGTGTTCCTTTAATTCTTTAGCAAATTCGCACAAGCAGTACAATTTTAGTAGGCACTATTTCAAACTAGCTCAGTGTATTAAATGACTTAGTAAATTGAGAATCAGGGACAGACCTGCAAACACATGTCCAGTAATAATGAAAGTATCACAAGCACTGACGAGTCATTGTGAGTTTCACTGGTGACACTTTTACTAGCACTCATGCCAAGCAGAAACCAGATGGAGTGACAACATTAATTCCAGAGAGGTGTCAAAACAGCCAATTCAGACACCACACTGCTATCTTCTTGGAAATCCCACACCAGATTTAGTGAACAGACCACAGACCAGATGCCGATACATGGTGACCACCTCCTAAGTGTAGTAGTTAAAAAACTTATTGTAACCAAAACCAGTGTTATACTTGAGACCAGCTCATATTCTCATAGCCTTGCCCTTATGGACTCAGGAGCAGGTGGACTTGGTCTTGCTTTGGACTAGACCCTATTCCGGTCTTGGTCATGATTCGAATGCGCTACTCTCAACTACAACATTGATTTTGTAAAGCTAACCCTCAAACAATAACATCAATTCTTTATTTTAGACTGACCACAGGTGAGAGTCTGATGGACATCATTTTTGGAGAAGGAAATGACCTACTTCTCTCCTCTGGAAATAGAACACTTCTGTTCCAGTTTGGCTGCAGCTAGACCAAGTTTCACGTTGCAGTGCCGAGAGACTTGAACAAAGTGTAACACGCATACTCAGGTTGACCTCTTAGTCTTCACTCAAGCACTGACACAATTCAGCGCACAACAAATCAAGAGTACGAAAAGCAAGAGACAAAAGCGCTCTCTTAAAGGAAGCAAATATGACATTTACTTTAGAAAATATCAACCTCTTTTTATAAACCACAACCTCTGTGAAAAAGAGAATATCGTCTCTGAGACATGAAACCACAACATCCGTGAGAGGATAGAGAAAGAGTCTTGAAGATACAAACCCGATTAAAACATGTTATATATTTTTTATATTTTCCCAACTGTGGCGTTCTGCTGACACTGAAGAAAAATAAAGCAACTCAGGGGCTAGTAAATTAGAACAAGCAATCAAAATGTCTAGACAAGACTAACTGGTGTCCAGAAAGGACATTACTGTGGCCAACTCTTCTGTGTCCAAATAAAACAGCCTTTGAAGCTCGTAAGTAGGAGTAGGTGGTGCTCACAGCAGGTGGGTTACGGCCTGCCAGGAACCAGAGGAGGTGAAGGGAAAAAAACATCATGAAGGATGAAGAATGGAAAGCTGCCTTCGGAACAAAACAAGAGCTGTTCTTTTAAATAGTCGCACAAAACTGTTGTTCAAACAGAAACTATGTATGCAGATTTTCTGAGAATCTGACCACCATTCATTTATGTAGTTCCCCATGTTTAAATACTTTTTGCAGAATTCTGCAGATTTCCCGCAAATAGTCAGTGGGTCAGATGTGAAAAGCAGTTTTCACCAAAGCACCAAAGATTACAGTAGAAAACAATTATTTTAAATTCAAAATTGTATTTTTGATCAAATAAACAGCATTGATGAGCATGAGAGACTTCTTTCAAAAATATTTTTAAAAAAATCTTATTAACTTCTGAGCCACAATTTTGAAGAGTTGTGCTGATGGGAATTGACTCGACTAGCATTTGATGAGTTTGGCATTAGCATTAGCTAAGCTAACACAGTAACATCCTCTACTAATAACAAGAATGCACACAAAGGCCTGTTAAATATAAAAAAAAGTGTTAAAGAAGCAGCACGTTGTCACATCTTTCAGACAACATTCTTGAGTGAGAGGTGAATTGAGGAGGGTCAGATCAACAAAACACACTATAAGCTAATAGAAGGCAATGTTCTTCCCTTAACTCAAGAGAACCCATTTGTGTTTATACTGAAACCAAAAAAAGGGAACATAAATCATGTATTGAGTTAGACTTCCAAGACTTCTTATTAACTCGTGCGTCAACACTTTACTCACAAGATTAGTCTGCTGGGTTTCAGATTTGCTTTCTGTCAGAGCATAAAAGTAAAAGTTTTTGCGAGTTATAGCAAGCGTTCTTGTTTTTTGAGAAATACCCATTCTGTTTTTGCACTCCTAGAAAGAAAAAGAGGATCTTCTCGTCCAATTCAGTTCCTGGAATGCCATCCTGATGGTGTCAGATTCCTCACAGCCCATTAGTTGTCAAAACAACTGCTGAACTCTGAATGGAGTTTCCAGAGATGCTTACTGTAATAATAACTACCTCAAATTCAAGTAACATGATTGAAAACCCCTAACAAACAACATTCCTGCAGTAAATGCATTTCAAAGTGAACAAATAAGGTTTCAAACTATTTGTTTAGCCACCCACAGCAGCACAGTTTTAGTTACTAGTCACTGCACTCCAAACTCAACCTGTTAAAGATCTCCTAAATTCAGTTCAAACACAGATAAGGCGATTCGGCAGTCAATTACGACATAGCTACAGGAATAGCCAACAACAAGCTCTAATTTTAATGTTCAGTTCCTGATAAACCACATTCCAGCAAGCTGAGAGTGTGTGTCTGTGTGTGTGTGTGTGTGTGTGTGTGTGTGTGTGTGTGTGTGTGTGTGTGTGTGTGTGTGTGTGTGTGTGTGTGTGTGTGTAGACAAACGAGGGCAAATGATTTAAAGTCAAAGATTCTGTCAGTCACTTCTAGTGCATTCTGGTTCATGACCGACAATCAACACAGAGCACTTCCTACTGATCTTATCCTGAAGCTCTAATACACACAGTGAAAAAAAAATGCACAACAGTAAATATTTAAATGCGAGCGTGTGTGGAAATGAGAATGACTCAAGGGTGTGAAGAGTGACAACTGTTAAATGCGCAATCTGAAATCACCCTCGCTTAGTCAAGGCAAGTCATTTTAATATCTGTGACCAATGTAAAATGAAGCATGGTATAATCTAGGCAAGGACAATACGAACAAAATCTTATATAAGAGTATGTTTATTTCACGATATGCTGTATATCACAATACAGTTTTGCCTGAAATAAGGTTGTTACAATATCAATATTTTAGATTAGAATTCATAATTTTTTTTCTCATAGCAAAAACTCATCGTTAGAGGTCGACCGATATATCGGTTTTGCCAATAATCGGTACCGATAGTTGATTGCTGGAACTATCAGTTATCGGCAAAACTCCATGCTGATAGTTTGCCATACAGCGCCATTCACATAGCATTCCATTAAATTACATTATATTTGTTCCAAATCATTGTTAATGTACATAATGAATTGTGTATTGTGCATTTTCATCTAAATGTTTGTCTTTCTGTCACTCTAATAAAGTCTGTATGATTCATTTATAGAGCTATACAATATTTTATTTATATTAAATATTTTAATATTTTATTTATATTGTAATATTTTTAAACACCAAACTTTAAACTTATCTATGCCACATTGTTCATTCTTGAAGTAAACTTTTGCACATTTGGTGATTAAATAAACTGTTCCAGACCACCGCTCGAGTTGAATGTGACCAGTGTTATAACCTGTGAGTTTGTCCCAGTGTGTGACTGCCATATTTTGTTATTTTGATTAGATAGTCTTCAAGTGTTCTAGAATTTAAGCAGTTAAAGTGTGAGAGTATACATACAATATCCACATGTATAAAATTTCAATGTAATGGCCTTTGTGTAGATATTTAAAGATGGCCATCTTTAAGTATGACTGCTGAAATTAAATGGTAACACTTAACAATAAGACTCCGTTTGTAACATTTAAATTAATGAAAGCTGTATAAGTATTGTTCCTTCATAGAGTGTGTTAATTCAACATTTACTATTACTAGGGTTGCAAAATCCCGGGAATTTTCAAGATTGGAAACTTTCCATGGGAATTAATGGGAATAAACTAGAAATCTGCAAAATTGCAGGAACTGGGAAGTTAAAAGTAGTTGAGAACAAAATCTTGCAGCATAATCTTGGTTAAAACAACCAGATTTAATGCAATTTCAGTTTAATTTCTACTCTACACATTGCTCAATCGCACACAGCACACTGCTTACTGCAGGGCTATTGAGGCCACGCCCCCTACATGCACTGTGCTTTCCTCCATTACATGCACAGATCATTTCTTAAATCCTGCACACAAAATATCAGAATGTCCATCTTGGTAAGTATTCACGTAAATTACATGAATATTACAAAAATCTGTTTAAAACTTCCTTGTGCTGTGTGTAATATACTGTGCAACTAAATTAGGCTATACCATAGTAAAAACAAATACACTGACTGAACAAACATTTAGGTGAGATAATAATAAAACAAAAGTCTAAAAATGACCCTCCACACACACACAATCCCCTCTAGTCACCTAAGAGTGGGATTCCCCTCCATTTTCTCTGAAGTTTTGATATTCTAAATATCATCTATGGGATTCAAGTTTAACTAGTAAATACCAAAAAGTGTTTATACAGCAGCTAGACAGTTCATGCGGTATGTGTTATATAGCTCAAGCTGTGATGCTCCTTCTCTCATACAGCTGTGCAGTACTGGTCAAAAGTTTGGACACATCACTATTTTTATTGTTTTTAAACATTGCATATCTTTTGCTCATCAAGCTTTCATTTATTTGATCAAAAATACAGAGAGAGAAAAAAATAAAATAAAAATAAAAGGGTAATATTGTGCAGTATTGCCGGTATTACAATTTAAAATAATGGTTTTCTGTTGTAATATACTTTAAAATATAATGTATTTCTGTGATGCAAAGCTGAATTTTGAACATCATTACTCCAGTCTTCAGTGTCACATGATTCTTCAGAAATCATTCTAATATGCCGATTTATTATCAATTTTGGAAACAGTTGTGCTGCTTAATATTTATTATTATTATTATTATTATTATTATTATTACTACCTGTGATTCTTTTTTTCAGGAATCTTTGATGAATAGAGTTTACTGAAGACAAGTAAACAATCAGTTATAAAATAAGTTATAAAATAATATAATTTTCTCCCAACTGTTTTTGTTCACTTAATACATGCACGACTGTGTTTACTCACCAAGATGGACATTTTTACACGTTTTATGTGCTTGAATATTTTTAGAGCAATCAGACGCTTTACATGCTCAAGCTGCAGGTGTGTGCAGAGATCAGACAGCAAACAGGTACCCAACTGACCCATCGCAGGGAGCTTGACTGACAGGCGTTCTGACCAATCATAACACCGAATCCACCATTTTGTCTGACAAACAAACCAGACCGGAGAGTAGATTAACTTTGGTGGACTGAAACTTAATTGACATCTTCCCGTGGCTGAAATAAAATGCCTTCTGATGTTCATTCCTGTTTATTTCATGCATTAACTAGTAATTATGAAAAGACGATTGCTTCACCTCCACTTGAACTGAGGCCCTACATTGATCTGTCAAGACACATTAAACAGCCAGAAAACAGTATTTATTGTTTGAATTTCATTAAAAAAAATAAAAAATAATTAAAAAAAGGACTGGTTGACCAATTTCAACTGGTTTATCATGTTTAACATTATATCACCCAAGCCTATTATAATTAGCAATACTCCAATAATAAGACACAAATATTGGGTAAAACAGTCAAAATTTATAAACATTTAGTGATACTTTTAAGTACGTTTTACTGTAAAATCTTTATTTGTCTGCCATTTTGAATAGTCTCCACTGAGCTTAAAACAAAGAATTTTGGGATTGTCTTCTCCGTGAATAACAATGCATTCAATTTTTAGCCAGTTTAGCAAATAAGATCGTCGAAGGCAGATTTACGTTGCTATACCAAGGCGACCATATTGAGTGGTAAATTTCACATGAATTTATACAATGTAGAAGCACCGAGAATGTTCAAAAGCTTTTGGAAAAACCTTTGGGAGAACATCTGATTACTTAAAATGTTGCCTACATAGACAGCTTACAAGGCTTTAGGAGTCATTCATAACTCACTCCTGACCTTGCAAAACAGGCACTAGAACTAGTAGCATCAGAACGATAAATACGAGTTAAAATGTAGACCTGCCCCCTCTTGACAAAGACCCACAGAGAAGAGAGAGATATGGTTAAATGTTCAACGCATGAGTTTAATCCAGTCAAAAGAGGTTCATTCTGAGGACAATGACACTGTTATTGAGAACAGTCCTAACCAGGTCAGTGGAACTTCCCTTCACTCAGAGATGAGTTGATTTTAACAAAACTGAGCTGACATTTTCATTATAAGCTAGCAGAAATGAAGTTCACAACCATCAAGTTTTGGGCTGGCAAGGCTTTTGGTTAAGCACACTGAACAATGAGACAGTATTTTACAACTATTAAGGAGAAAGAAAGAAGTGGGATTAGAAAATGTTGCAGGTCAGACTTGAACCTTCATCATCAGCATGAGCAGAACAACTCAGCATATCAGTTGCAAAAAAAAAAAAAAAAAAAAATCTCTAACTGAAGAAATGTGTTTTACACCATTTCCAAACCAGATGTGATGCGATAAGATAGCCTGTGGGCGGGCTCTCTCTCTGCAACCACACTGCTGTCTCGCTACAAAAAGAGCACATAATCAAATTGATAAATATTCAAAACACAATCAATGACTGATACAATTTTTGACACAGAATACACTTCGTTCACAAAGAGTTCAGTTTGATCGCTTGTTTTCTTTACGGCTGCAACTAATGATTGTTTTGATAACTGATTATGCTGTTGAGTATTTACTTGATTAAATCAATTACTAGGATGATTTTTTTTTTTTTACTTTATTGTACTTGAGAAAAAATATCTCTGTCACAGGACAACATGTTAAATCGATTAGTTGACGTAAATTATCCAATGTTGCTTTTATTGTGGCTATTAGAAGGCCAGTAGAACTACATGCAAGCAGACCTCGTCTTGGTTGGATATACTCAACCAGATTTTGCCCAAAATATAGCTAACTAGTGTATAAAATGAAAACAGGAAGTGATACAAATCGGTCCTTGGTCAAAGTTCACCACCCAAACCACTCAACGATGAGGTGTGAAGCAGCCACATCAAACAGAGCCTTGTGTGTTATTCACACAACACGAAAGCGGAAAACATAACCTAAGCTCTATAAAGCGTCAATTATCCTATAGCCCAACACCAAACTCATACAGGACAGATACAGTTCATTTAGCATTTTAAGCTATTTAACTGTTAGGCCTATATCTCGCATTTTGAGCTGAACTGGTCAGTCTATGTTTAGGGAACTAACTTTTAACTATGACTTCTGCCTCAATATACTCCCAATTTGTTGATTATTAATAAGTAAGGTGGTTATTAAGTTTAGGTATATGCAGAATAAGGCATTAAATGTGTGCTTTATCATTACTAATAAACAGCCAATATGCTAGTAATATGATTGCTAATAAGCAACAAGTTAATAGTGAGAACTGGTCCCTAAACTAAAGTGTTACCACCAGTGTTGTGGAAAGTTACTTTTAAAAGTAATCCATTACAATATTGCGTTACTCCACAAAAAAAGTAACTAATTATGTTACTTAGTTACTTTTTTTATGGAAAGTAATGCATTACATTCCTTTTTGTCACCTTGGCTGGGCTTGCTTATTTATTTGTTAATAACAGAAAACCCAAAAGTTATATTTTTGGCGTCAGTAAAGGCCCTTTCACACCAAGAGTGAAATTAATAAGCCTCAGGCTGAAGAAAATGCCCGTGCTTCTGCACTTACTCCCAATTTCTCTCAACACAGGGAAAGAAAAGGTGTCAGTGAATAAATAGGAAAACAAAGTAACTTGCGCTACTTTGCATAACTCATATTTTCTTGTTAATTTAAAAGTAATGCATTATTTTCCTAGTTACTTGGAAAAAGTAATTGATTACATAACTCGTGTTACTTGTAGTGCATTACCCCCAACACTGGTTACCATTGAATTTTAATGCTTTGTGGCTAAGTGTTTCCAGATGAATACAATTATTGAAGCTGTATGACAGTAATATCAGACTATGATTTAGCATGAAATATTCAAAGCACAATCACCCACTGATTATGTAAATTCTTTCAAAAATTAAATACAATGGCTTCCCCACAGACGTCTTGAAGACATGCTTGCTGAGATAAACCACTTTGCTGAGTGGGTTCAGCACGGTTAGTTTCTCACTCTTGCTCTCCGTTTCACCTCTCTCCATTTTGACAGTTCTGTCGTCCATGTTAACACCACAACCACAGTCCCGTTCAGTTCCCAGACACTGCAGTTCTTCAGGAAGCACCTGCCCTTTCATCTCCCCCACAGGAATCCACCACTACACTGGCCATTCTTCAGAGAAACTTCCCTTCGCCAGGTTTTGTGGGAATCAAAAGTGACAGTCTGTGTGAACAGAGTCTAACACGATCTCCTGATAAATAACACTCAGCACTTTTACAGAAGTTTGCAGTAGGATTGGTGTAGCACACAGATATGGACAACAGACGAGGTTTAAGAGTCTTCCCAGCAGATGAGATTGCACATTTCACTTCAAAGCTCCGAGTCCTTTAGTCACAATGCATCTAATAAAACATACAAGCCTACTCTCATAACAATGTTAAAAAACTTGAGACAAATGGCTCTTCACTCAATACATTTTTATTATTTGATGATATAATTATAGAGGAACAAGTCATCTATAGCTTAAAAGGCACTTAGCACATGATCTGAAGTACTGACAGCAGTCAGTGTTTGATTGTCTGATCCTTCGCAGAGCTATTGATGAGTAAAACCAGAGCAGTGACATTAACTAACCTTTCCTGATCTCTACCAATCATCAGACCAATCCTACAGGTGTCTTCCAATGGACCTCATAATGAGACACTGGTTCTGTTGATTTACAAAGAACTAAGAAAGCAGTGAAAGTCTCTTTTGACAGATAAGAGACAGATAGATAGGTAGACAACAGGCAGATAGCCAGGTTATGGATATGGATGAAAGTATAAACAAATAGACAGACAGACAGATGGATAGATGAATAGATGGATATATGGCCAGACGAATAGACAAATGGACAGACAGGGATATAGATAGCCAGAAGGATAGATAATTGCAATAGACAGAAAAATATACAGACAGGAGATGGACAAAGAGAGATAGGCAGGCAGATGATTGACTGACAGACAGACAGACATGAAGACTGCCAGTAGGACAGACAAACACATAAAAAGCCAAACAGACAGGTGATGGACAAAAAGACAGACAGATAGACCGGCAATTAAATGGACAGATATACAAGACAAACAGGCAGATGATGGACAAACAGACAGACAGGCAGACAGACAGACAGACAAAGAATAGACTAATAAACATACAGACAGACAAGGCATATTGATAGCCGGAAAGACAGACAGGCAACAAACAGACAAATAAACAAACAAACAAAAGACAGGCGGACAGAGAGCAGGGCAGGACAAACTGTTAAAAAGATGGATAGGCAGATAAGACAGGCAGGCAGGCAGGCAAAAGACTGACAAACAGATGGAAAGACAGACAGGAAATGAAGAAACAGATGGGCAAATAAACAAGCAGAAGGACAGATAGACAGATAAACATGCAGACAGACAGTCAGGCATTTGACAAACATTGAAAGATGGACAGGCAGACAGAGAAAAATGCAATAGACAGACAGGCAGACAGTGTGTATAAAGATATCTCAGACGAAAGTAATGTTAAATGCCCATGTGGACACAATGTGTATGAGCAGACGAGCACACTTATGAACACAAGGCAGCATGTCCAAATCTGCAGACGCCGCCATGTTGAAACGACATTCCAAGAAGGAGAGAGAGAACAAACTCAGACTCTCTAACTCTTTCAAAACAAAACGGCAAGTCTCAACATGATGCCTTGTTCCATACAGTACATAGAAAGAAAAAAAGCACTGCATGTGCTGCTCTTTAGTTTCCAAGCATTAGGAAACCTCTGGTACACGAGACATGCACTTCCATCACTTCACAGGTTCGTTCACGGCCGTAAAGGGACAGTTCATCCAAAAATGATTTCATCATTTACTCAACCTCATGTCACCTTTCTACCATGGAACATAAAGGGAGTTATTAAACAGAAGAAGCTCCACTTTTCCATACAACAAATGAGAAAGGTAACCACAGCTGTCAAGCGAGATTTTCAGTGATTTATATATTAATTTCACACTGTTCCTCAGACAAAACTAACATATGACAAAGGAATATAGTATGTAAGCTCTACAGATG
Source organism: Acrossocheilus fasciatus (assembly GCA_036784905.1). Taxonomy (NCBI): domain Eukaryota; kingdom Metazoa; phylum Chordata; class Actinopteri; order Cypriniformes; family Cyprinidae; genus Acrossocheilus; species Acrossocheilus fasciatus. Next base: position 5,714,404 of record CM071960.1, read on the forward strand.
CCCTTTTGTCCTTTTTGGAGCTTGACAGTCATTGCTTCACATGCACCTTGACTGTAAAGTGTACATTCTTGAAAACAAATCCTTTGGTGTTCCACAGAAGATAACATATCTCTTCAAGGCATTACAAACAGAGTGAAGAGAGTAAAAGGAAGTCCCTAATGCGAGTGAATTTGAGAATATTCGGGTGACAGCGCTTTGACAAGTGCTGGATAGTGTCCACAGAGGCCCAAACTGTCAGCATTCAATGAAACCAAAGCCACTCGGAGCTCTTAAATGAGTACAGATGTGCCACTTCTGAAGAGAAGAAACCCCTCTGAGAACCACTGCAAATATAGAACCAGCTCTCTGAGCATTTCAGGAGATCTGTCCAAAAACACTGCTTACAAGCAGCTGATTTACAGCTAACAAAGATAAGAATGAGATCTAGTGCTTGCTTCCTCTATTATACATCAACATATATCAGATATTCATTTTGAGATTATCAGATGACAACTCTGGCTGGCCAATTACAGATTTAGTAGCTGCCATTTGTGTCAGTTTCACATCTACCAACAGCACTCCTAACACATAAACAATCTGTTTTTGATTTATGAAAATGTTATGCAAGTTCATTTAATTTCCAGCAACTTAGTACACATCTCATTTCAGTATAAATCAACAACATATCAGCAATCTAGCACATCTTTAGTTAATGGAATCTGTATCAGTTACTGACAATCCTTTTCAGTTGAGCACTACAATGCACTTGAAAATCTTGCCCTGGCAGTAGTTCACATCTAATTTGCATTGTAACATGGTGCATTCATTATGGCACAGTAATTATGAGACTTGCAAATCCCACTACCATGCCACTGACATCAAATATAAAAAAGGTCAATGTGCCAAGTTTGTAATATACAATATGATTGACATTGGAGGCCTACAAAGGGATACTTTCAGTTTAAACTGTCAATTGTAGTTTCAATTCAGTTTCAACTTTCAATTCAGTGTCAAATTTTCAAGACCCATTTTGATTATTTTCTCACAGAAATGTGCAAGACTTGAATCGAAAACCTTTTGGATCCCAGTCCAAACCTTTAACTATTAAAGCCCTAAACACACTGTCCCAGACGAAAGATTGGCGTTGTGAAACAATCGTGGTGATTTCTGTGATCGTGGCTCCTAATCGGTGGTCCTGTGTTGTACAGTGAGAGAGGTTCAAAGACAGCCGTTGTCACAGTCTTGCGACCAAAGATAGCCATCAGTGTGTTTGCTGTTACGATCCACGTTTACTGACCAACCAATTAAAAAAAGTAGTGTACGAGTCAATAGGTGTCATCATCGAACAGTCTACACACACGTCGTAGCCAAGTTTATTAGATCCATGTCACACAGTGTGGCATGCAGTGATCTTATCGGTTTCCTAAAATCATGCGGTGTGTTTTGGGCTTAAAACATAACCCCCAAAACTGTGTTGATTTTAATCCAGGGCTGTCAAACTGGAGCCCTACAGAGTTTAGTTCCAACCCTGCTCCAACACACATACCATGGCATGTGGTTTTCAAATAAGCCTGAAGGACTTGATTAGCTGGATCAGGTGCATTTAATTATGGTTGAATCTAAACTCTGCAGGGCTGTGTTTGACACCAGTTTTAATTATTGTCACTTTCATGCAACAGACTTGTGGTGACATTTCTGCACAATCATATTACACTGCATCTTGCACATTTTGTGACATTTTCAAAGAAAGTGGAATCAGTTTTCTCCAAAACAGATGAATGTGAATCTGGCAACATTTTATGATGCAACAACGCACAAATTACGGCAGCTCAGAAATGAAATGTTCAGTAAGTGGCACTAAAAGGGTAATGCTTTATCACTATACAATAAATCTAGCTGAAAGCACTGACGAAATCAAACTTGAGAATAAAACATATTTGCTAAAAGGGTTGCTTTAGCTTGCTTCTACAAGTCTTTGATTTGCGTTATGGTTAGGGGTGTCACGATAAATCAATTCATGGATCGATTCTGCGATTTTTCCGAATGCATCGCAATTCTCTCTTGAATCGATTTTGAGCTTAGATTTTAACAGCAGATGGCACTGTGTGCTTTAGAAACAGCCATACTCTGCTTGCTTCCAGTTCCTTACACACACACCAGTTGAACTTGAAATAATAATTCATAAAATCTGAAAAGGTTGAGTCGAATTACGAGAGTGTTCACAGTGGGCTGTATTTACATTAACCTCCCTTCATAAAAGCAGAGGTGCAAGTACATTTGAAAATTTACATTACTCAGTTGTACGCACAAATGCTCTTCTTCGTGAGCATTTGAGTGTGCAGTTAAAAACTAGCCCAGAGCACCATCTGCTGTTAAAAACTACGTTTAGAATTGATTCCAGAGAGACTCGCAATGCATTCTGGAGAGAAAATAAATAAATAGAAAATAAATAAATAAAAAATAATCGCAGAATCGATCCATAAACCGATTTATCATGGCACCCCTAGTTATCGTGATTTGTGCTCAACTTAACTTGTACACAAAAGGCTCCACATCGCAAGAGCAATGGTTGCACCGGGTGCGCTACCAAGCAAGTTTACTATGTCAGAAAAGCCATACATATAGAGTGGATTATGTGATACAAATGTCAAAATATATTAACGCACTATGGTGAAAGTGTTTTAAGGTCACAAAATGAAAATAAGCCTTTACTGATCAATAATTTGCTTGCATAATCATAATTTGTGTGAATAGAAGTAGTTGTTGGTGTTTGACTGGCACTAATGTTCATTTCATGTGGAACATGAATTGTATGAACAGGTAGGTTTTTGGAGTTTTGCACAAATGTAGGTAGAGGCACATAAATTCATTAATAAAAAGTGTAACTGCCTTATTAATAGGTTAATAAGTGCAGATTTGTGAGGGATTAAATCTTACTGCTCTCGTTGTAAACTAGGCAAATCTGATGGCAAGGAACGCCACTGTAAACACAAGCAGAGTAAGACACACTCACACCACAAAAGACTATTGACATTTACATTACACACATGCCAAATGACAGGCTGCACACAAACACAGCACTCCCTTTAACACCTGCCAATAATTCAGTCTCTGGTAAGTAAATACAGATTGATGCTCTTAAAGATCTCTGGCCTGCGAGCAGAGGGAGGACAGACAGAGAGCACTCCTTTATTCTTTTCCTGCTGGCACCGGTTCCAGCCGATCATCCGTTTATTTACCTCCGACACACGCTGAGCCGGTCTTTCTCACCATAGAGCACTGCCAGACATTGATCCACTGAGCCAGGCGAGACACACAGATGCCAGTGGACACAAAGACTTCTGACGGGGAGAAGGGGTGGGCAGGATGGATGGCATGATTTCTGGCCTCTAAATGTAGACTAGTTGATAAATTTGCACATGGAATTGGTGGGTCAAAAATGGCATGTGTAATGCCAGAAGAAGAGGTGAGGTGGATAGTTATGAATGATAACACATTAGACATCCAAATACTGGAAGACCAAATACTGGAAGACAAAATCCTTTGACTAACAGCAAAAGCAAGGCTCTTAATAGGAAAAAAAAAAAAAAAAAAAGATTGTCCTCCATACAATATAAGATACTCGACACATACAACAAACCATATCTATGAAGAAACCATATATTCAGTTTATAGCTCAACAACATCCACTTTGAAATTGTGCCTGAACATATTCAGACTGGACTTTGATATGCAAAACACAATCAGAGCCATTCTGATGACTCAAGTGCATGCAAATGTGATCAGCTCCCTGTTCACAAACTGCATTGAGAATAATTTGCATTTGTATCACACTCCTACACATCAACATTGTAAATATATGTGTAAATCACATCTAGCTGGAATTTCCTGCATCTCAGTATTACGACTCTGCTGTACGAGTACCAGATTTTGCTTTGTAATAACAGGGATGATGGCGCACATTACTCATGCTTTCATGACTTGAAGAGGAACATCATCGTGTTTATATTGCAAAAGAACTGACAGATTGGTTGTTTAAAAAAGGAATGATTCCTTGAGCTACTTTTTTTGAAAGCCAACAGAAATGCATGGGTTTAAAAAGGAAGTAATTCACTTGTAACAAATAAAATGGGGGCTTTAGTTTATAATAACCATAAGGTTTTGAGTCAAAAGTTCAATTGTGCAAATGGCCAAAACAGCATTTTTTTTTTTCAAACTAAAATGTCAAATATCATATTTTTTTAAATTGCCTGATGGGTAACAATTGAGTACAATAAAACTACTCTGACATACATTAAGACGAGAAGCAGCTTTATAGTGAGAGCAGATTTATGACCCTGGACCACAAAACCAGTCACAAGTACTGTAGCACAGGTGTATTTGTAGCAATAGCCAACAATACATTGTATGGGTCAAAATTACTGATTTTTCTTTTATGCCAAAAATCATTAGGATATCAAGTAAAGATCATGTTCCATGAAGATAATTGTAAATTGCCTACCCTAAATATAGAAAAACTATATTAATTAATAATATGCATTGCTAAGGACTTAATTTGGACAACTTTAAAGGCGATTTTCTCAATAGTTTAATTTTTTTTCTTCCACCCTCAGATTCCAGATTTTAAAATAATTGTATCTCAGCCAAATATTGCCCAATCCTATCAAACCACACATCAATGGAAAGCTTATTTATTCAGCTTACTCAATTCCAAAAAAATTGACCCTTATGACTGGTTTTGTGGTTCAGGGTCACAAATGTGAAACACTAACAGACTGGGGCATTGTGTCACACGTTTCAAATGCAAACACATAAAACATAAACTTTTATTTTTTACTTAGGATAGCAGATTACATTTCAGTACAGTTCTTCTCAAATTAGTTAGCCTTTTGACAACTTACCCCACAGGGTGTGACAACATGCCCCGCTATAGACAATATATACATCTTTTTTGCTGGGAAATGTTCATTGTTTGTACAGTTGAGATTTTAATGAGTGTGTGTGTGTGTGTACGCAGAAAGCGACTTAAAACCTGAGAGATATCAGTGAAGTAAAAAAAGTGTGACAACTAGCCCCGGTCTCGTCTACAGATAAAGCCTCTCCTCCGTGGTTTTCTCTTAACGTTACCTGAGCAGACTGGAGAGCGGGTGTGAAGAGCTGTGCCCGCTGCTCCCGATATTCCCGGACGATCCGGAACCTCCGGCGGCGGCCGACCCGGCCGACTGTCTCTTCCCGGACAGGAGCTTCTCAACGGCGGCCAGATTCCCGGTGCGCGCCGCCTCCAGCAGTTCCTGCTCCTTCCCCATCTCACAGCGAGCAGGAGGAGCGGCTGAGAGACGATCACACGGCCACACGAACCCACTGCACGCCTCTCCAACGCCGCAACACGCATCCACGCGCCGCAAGACGCGCTCTCTTCTCGCTCCGGTGCTCTCGGTCCAGCAGCGGCGGCTGTGTCAGGGTTCTTCCCGCTCCAAGCGCAGCTGCTCCGGGGAAACTTCTCTCCCTGCGCCGCACAAACTTCCTCTGGCACGGATCGACACGTCACTTCCTCGACGGGTGCGCTCCTTGGTGACGTCGCGTTCGAATTCGAATTATGCACAATCATTTAATTACACTAATGATGGTGGAGCAGCATTTAGGGAATTGAAATCGATGGGTTTCATTATGTGAAGCCCTCGTCTGATCACTCATCCCTACATCCTGACATTAGTGGGAGAAGAAGCCGTGACAGTTTATCAAGGATTTATGGAAAATAGCTTCAGTTGAGAAATAATCAGAGGAGTCTCTTATGAAGTGAATGATTATGAACAGCACAGGACAGATAGACTGATGGACATCAATGCATTAAGATTTTTGCATTTCGTATAAACATTTTGGTTTTATAGGCCTATTTTGATTTTCTGTGTTCTTGGTAATTTTGTAATTAAACCAATCTTGAAGATTTTAATGTTATATTGATGTTGAATTGTAAAAATGTGTACCTTTCCGAATCAGGCTTATTGATCAGAAGATCTTAAGATATTTTGATTGATTTTGATGAAGAATTTAGGATACTAGAGAAACAACTCTTATACTAATCATTGAATCACCTCCAACATAAAGCTATTACAGCAGAATTTGAACAGAATATGATAAAATGTATGAATTATTATTATTATTATTATGATGATGATTATTTTTTGCCAGAATTTACTGGTTAGCCTCATTGTTTGATTGATTTTAAGATAATACTATACATATTTATTTAAAGGGACTTTAATTTAAGTATAGATTCACTACTTGAGCATCATATAAAATAAAATAATTTTTGTATAATTTAAAAATAAGTATGCCTAACAATTTATGTAGCCTTATATATATATATATATATATATATATATATATATATATATATATATATATATATATATATATAAACATTTTTGTGAATAAATTAGTGGCAGGGACAAAAATTCCAGTGTTTTAAAACAGAAACACACAGAAGTAGATTATTTGGGTGGATTGAATGATCTATACTTAATACAGAAAGATACTATAATATAATATCAGTGGTTTAAAGAGGCATTTCTATTATTAAATGGATCCAAATAATTCTATTTGAAGTCTTCAGTGTGTATTTTCTACTCAATGAATATTACAATTTACAATTTAAACATTTTTTAATTTTTAAAATGTCTATTCTTTAGGTGCAATTTTTTAGTATGTCACGTGGTATTTAATACTTATCTCAGCGCCTGTCAGGATGGACAAATCACAGACTAGGTTTATGCCTTAAAAAAAATAGAAAAAAATAAATAAATATTTTTTTTAAAAGCAGGAGCGAATCCGTGCAAGTAATATATTTAAACAATTATAGTTATTTTAAACGGCCATTTTACAAATATCTGCAATTAGACAAATATTTTCCAGGATCTGAATGCGTTTGAATGGATGGTTCGTCTGTCTGAGCCCCTGTGTGTTATTATGTAGTAAAAGAGCGCCACCTAATGGTTGAGTGATGTATAGCAGCAGTGGCTGATATTAATGTGTGGTTGTGGACTCTTATTTTGAAGTTGACCGGATATTGTCGTTTGTACTGAGTCTGAATCAGTCTGCAGACGCGTAGTTTGTGGAAAACACTTCTTTGATTCCGTGTTTTTATTAACTGTTCTCGACGCGGCCGTCGGTCTGAGGTATGTTATTAATCAAAGTCAGTGTGTTTGCAGTCTTTGTTTACACAATAAGCCGCTTTTTATCTAACAAGTTGTTTCCAATTCAGACCCAATCAAATGTAAATCTATGCTCAAACCTACCATGATTACCACATTTTCTTGTACAATGTAAATATCACATTATGCGAGTAAATATAGTAACAAATATTATATAACTATGGCAAGCATACAGTAACATGAAACATTAAAATAACACGGTATCTCAATAGTATCTTTTATGAAACTTAGCTTTCAAGAATGAGAGCTTCACATCACTGAATTAATTTTTACGTTAGGTTACGTTACAGTATATCAAAATATGGATATAAAAATAATGCAATCATAAAAATGTTTAAAAAACAAGCTCTGTCCATTATAAGGAATAATATTTAGAGATGTGTCAGAGTTTAATGAATTTAAGTGGGTACAGTATATTAACAAATCAATAATGTACATAAAAATAATACAGGCCTAATTCGAAAAAACAAGCCTTGTACATTATAGGGAATAATATTTAGAGATTTTTACAATTGGTTTGATACCTTTAGAGCAAATAGTGTTGTCGTTTAATGGATTTATAATATTGCATACATTTAAAGTTGTAAAATTATTATAAAATGCTAATTCCAAAAAAAGGAGCCTTGTGCAATAACAGGGATGTTTTTGTAATATTTTAGTTTTGGTTTTTATAGCATAATGTCATCATGTAGTTAAATTGTTTATTTATATATAGCCTTGTGCAACGTAAAGGGCATATATTTATGTCTGTCTGAGTTAGTTTGGGCTCAAAACATAACAGGTGCAAAGAGAATTGGTATGAAACCGAATGTCTAATGAATATCAAGCATCAAACTAACTTTATTGCAATCTTCACATCTAAGTATAAAATTGGAAACCCTTCAGTCACTCATGGAAAAATACAGCAGATTTTGTCTTGTCAGCACAAGAACAAGAATTATAGTACAGTGCAACTGAACTTTATAGTGAAGAAGAGAATGAAGTAGTGGGGGATAGTATGCATTGCAGGGCGAGTTTTTGTTTGTGTCAGCTGAGCATAAACTAAGCAAGTTTGTTTCTTGCTCTTTGTTTAATTGACCTCATCTGACATTAATCTGTCAGCCAAAGCATGGCAGACCCGGCCCGTGTGAAACCCAACGCGGGGTTCAGCGGGGTGAGCGTGCCTGCAGAGAGACCCAAGCAGGGCGAGGGGTCCGGGGACGCTCCGGGGGGCAGCGGTAAAGCCTCTGAACCCGCTGCTGTCCAGACCGCGACCAAAGAGGAGGGCAAAGCGGTGAGTCTGTTTGTTAATCGTAAAGACTAGAAATGATTTGATAGAGATGTATTTATTGATCTGATTGTGCTACAGAGGTCTGCTGAAGATGCTGCTGGTGAAGAAGAGGAGGAGGGATCTTCATCTCTTCATCCTCCCGCTAAAAAACTGAAAGTGGAGCATGACAAGAAGAAGGAGAAACGCAATATAAAAGTCGATGAAGATGAAATACAAAAGATGCAGTAAGCTTTATTTGATATATGATATTTTTTCTGTCGTATGCGTTGTTCTGTATTAAGATGCAAAACTTCTCATTTTTATTCCACAGAGTTTTAGTGTCCTCGTTCTCTGAAGAGCAGCTGAATCGCTATGAGATGTACAGACGCGCTGCTTTCCCAAAGGCAGCTATTAAAAGAGTAAGTGCGGAGCGGTTACTAAAGAAATGTGTACAAGATTCCATTTGGAACTAATCGTAATCTGGAACCAACTTTAAAGTATCATAATTGGAACCAATAAGAGTGAAAAAGATTGTACTGGGTAAGCTAAGATTGTATTTAATTGTTAATTAATACTTTGAGACTTGTTGCATACTTGTCGGACTTGCCAATACAAGCAAGGCTCTGATAACACGTCTTGCTAATGAACAATTCTAGAAAAAACAAAAACATTATGTTATACTGATGTAGAGTTAAATGTTAAGCAGGAATGCAACGTGTATTATACGATAATAAGCAATTCTCATTAGGATCCTTCCAATTTGTCATAGAAATTCTAACGGGAACCCTGTAAACATTTAAGATATAATAATTTGTTGCATGTTATATAGAAAAAAATATGGTGAAGGTTTGTGAAATGTATTGTTTCTGTATTGCAGCTGATTCAATCCATCACAGGATCTTCCGTCTCTCAAAATGTGGTCATCGCCATGTCAGGAATTGCGAAGGTGTTTGCTGGGGAGATTGTTGAGGAAGGTTGGTAATACACTAAAATATGATTCACCGTGAACCGTGTGTCTCATTAAGTGTTTCCATAAATGTGTTTTTTTTTTCTCTTCAGCTCTCGATGTGTGTGAGAAGTGGGGAGATACGCCACCTCTGCAGCCCAAACACATGAGAGAAGCCGTCAGGAGACTGAAGAGCCGAGAGCAAGTTCCCAACACCAAACACAAAACAATCCTCTTCCACTGAGCTTTCACTGAGCTCTGACTCTCTTCCTATTTGAAAATACTCTCTATTAGTATTTTCATGGGGGAAATGGACCCAACCATGCATCTTTTTCAGATATCTGATGTGTTTGGAATGCAGTGTTGTTATCTTCTTTGTTTGGTATAAAGTAGAGGATGATAATGAAGACTTTTAGGATGATAAATATTGTAAAATTCCTAGCTGTCACTCAAAAGTATGCCATTGAAATGTCTGTTGACTCATTTTTTTTGACTCATTTTGTAATATTTGTTTTATTTTGAGAACTACATATATGTGCAGTCATGTTTTGTGTATGGAAATCATATAAAAATGTAATCTTTGGAGTTGAGGGAGAACAAAATAGAAAAAAAATAAATATTTTGATGAAACCTACAGTTTCATCATAATAATACACTGATCTGCAGCTGCGCCCTCTACAGTCTATTGCTGATCTCATGACTGTCTACAACCTCCAGGTATTGTTGCTTTATCTTACTGTGAGACACCATTCAATAGAGTTGAACACGTGTTCTACCTTTATTAGTTTAAAGTTACCATGTAATCAGAATTATAATTCTTATTTTTATGGAATATGCCAGTATTTGTTATGAATGACTTATCTGTACATTATTATTATTATTGAATTTGGGTACCCTTGTAATCTTTAACCCTTGTGCACTCCTCATTTGGGTGTCACACTCATGGTCAAAAGTGACCGGACACCTGAAATGTAACTTTTTTTTTTTCTTCAGTAATCTAATATATTTTTGTATTTTGAGAGAATTTTATGGTACTAATTAATATTTGTGCAATAATTATGATCGATTTGTCCCATTGAAAATAGTACAAAACATTTTTTTTCAAATTATTTTCAATTTATGCAGTAATTCAGTTGAATATAGACACTAGGCCTTTAAAATCCATTTTTTTGAATGCAGATTAGCACCTCCTGGTGTAAGCAAACAAAGAACATGTAATTTCATGGTTTAACCACTAGTTGCCTGCATAGGTCTCTATAGAGAGACTTGTGATATCTGAATTGTGAATTTTGAGGATTTGTAGATTGTACACAAACATTTTCTGTATTTTTTATTTTTTTTTCCCCTTTCATTTCCTGTGGTTGGTCATTTTTGACCGAAGACCATGAGTGTGACTATTTTTTCACTTAGCTTTTTCAAATCATGCCCTGAGTTATTTTGTGTGTTCACATACCAAGTGCCATAAAAGTCACCGAGTTTCATACCATTCTGATGAAGCTACGATTTTTAGAAATTCAAAACATAAAATTCTCCGCACAAGGGAGAATTTTATATTTATTGAAATAACTACCTAGGGCCAGGCTGATCGGAAAAGGGGGAAAAAAAAAATCTGTATAAATTAAATTCTGTTTCATGCAGATTTGATACCTTTTGTTTGATGAAACACATCACAGCCAGTGAGGTTGTGGCATGGTGTATGAGCCATATAAAGAATAATAATAAATATTTAATCAAAACACCCACAGTATACTGGGCTCATATAAATTTGGTATGTTCTTTAGAATGACAAAGGCTTTAACTAAAAGATGTCTGATTTTACCATAATTATTGTGCAGTGCAAAATATCAGTGCTGGTTTACGGTAATCTGGATTATATAGTCAGATTACAAAAGTACTTGTAATTAGGATGTATTACATTTTAAAATGCTCAAAATTAGACTAAAATTAATTGAACGGCAGTAAATGGTTCAATTTATTTTTCCTAATTAATCTGCTTAATTTTTTTTCCTAGAGCTTCTTCAAAGTTCACTAAGTTTTCCGGTCGCATAAAGCTATGCATCAGATATTTTACAAGTGTTCATCTTGTTGAGCAGCAGACAAGGGGGTAAGTCTGCAAATCCGTGTTAGCCTGCAGTTTGCTATCAGTAAAACCCCTCATTGCTAGAAAACAAGCTAAATAAATGTTGATTGCATACTCATTTAGACCAGGGCTTCCCAATCCTGTCTTGGAAGGAAGACATACATAATATGCAATGCTGGGGGCCTCCGGGACAGATATGAAAAACCCTGACCTAGGTGTTCATACAATATAAAGTTAACTTTCATCTACACGTGGTCAGAATTGTTGCTACCCACGGTAAATATGATCAAAGAAGGCTGTGAAAATAAACCTACGTTATTAATCCTTTGGATCTTTTATTTAAAACAAATCACAAAAATCTAACCTTTCATTGAACTGAAACAATTGAAAATGGGGGAAAATCTCATTATGAAATAAATGTTTTTCTCAAATACACGTTGGGCACAATTATTGGTAACCCTAGAAATTCTTATGAGTAAAATATCTGTGAGGAATATTCCCATTCATATTTACAATTTTGAGCACACCAGGGTGATTATGAACATGAAATTATCCAGCCATGGCTTCGTTTTTCACAGGAATATAAATAGGAGGGTAAACAAAGTCCAAACTCCCTTAATCATCATCACAATGAGAAAAACCAAAGAATATATTTCTGATGTGCAGCAAAAGATAATTGAGCTTCACAAATTAGTGAAGTGGCTTTAAGAAAAGAGCTAGAGCAGTGAAAATTCCCATCTCCACCATCAGGGCAATAATTAAGAATTTCCAATCAACATAAAATGTTACGAAACTGTCTGGAAGAGGACATGTGTCTATATCGTCCTAATGCATGGTGAGAAGGAGAGTTTGAGCGGCTAAAGACTCTCCGAGGACCACAGCTGGAGAATTGCAGAAAATAGTTGAGTCTCGGGGTCAGAAAACCTTAAAAATATATATCAAACAGCATCTACACCACATGTTGTTTGGGAGGGTTTCTAGAAAAAAAAATCATGCTCTCATCCAAACTTCAAATGGGACTGGCTTCTATGGTCAGATGAAACTAAAAAATTAGCTTTTTAGCAGCAAACGCTCAAGATGGGTTTGGTGAACACAGATAAAAAGTACCCCATGTGTACAATGAAATATACTGCTGTATTTTTGATGTTGTGGGCCTATATTTCTGCTGGAGGTCCTGGACATCCTGTTTAGATACACTGCATCTTTGATTCTATAAAATACCAACATAAAAAATCAAAAAGTGACTGACTCTGTTAGAAATCTCGGTAACACTTTATTTTGATGATCCCTTTTGAACATTCTGTTGACACTAAGTAATGTTGTAACTACATGTCAATAAACTCTCATAAGAGTATTAGTGGACTGTCTGCTTCATATCTACTAACTCCTTATTGTGTTGGTCTCCCAACAGATATTCTACTGACTATAAGTAACTTTGCAAGAACATGTCAACTTAATCAAACCTTAACCCTACCAGTCAACTAATACACTACTAACACTCTAATGAGAGTCAGTAGAAATGTAGGTGCAACATTACTTATAGTCAATAGAATGTGTTAAAGGGACCATCAAAATAAAGTGAAACCGAAATCTTATAATGGGCCATGTTTGGATCTTCCAACCGTATAATAATCCAAAAACAAGCCTTAAAAACACAAAAATGGGTCACTGAGCACAAAACCAAGCTTCTGCTGGTCATTCCAGTCCTCTGACCTGAACCCTGTAGAAGATGAGTGCTGAACTGAAGAGAAGAAGCACCAACATGGAGCTGTGAATCTAAAGGGTCTGGAGTGACTCTGGATGAAGGAATGGTCTCTGATCTCTTGTCAGGTTTCTCTAACCTCATCAGGCATTATAGGAGAAAACTCAGAGCTGTTATTTTGGCAAATGGATGTTTCAAAAAGTATTGAATAAAAGGGTACCATTAATTGTGTCCAATGTGTATAAGAGAAAAACATTTATTTCATAATGATATTTCCCCCCATTTTAAATTCTTATGCTCCAATGAAAAGTTAGTTTTGTTTTTTTTTTAATAAAAGATCAACAAGTTTTTTTTTCTTTTCCTTATCTGCATTTCAGGTGGTTTGAAGGAAAGAGATCTGGGACACTTTTTTCCATGTGCACCCATCCACAGTGAAAGGCTTTATTGGAATAATGCCACATGGTGCAGTAACATTTGTCTCTCTGTCTGATTGTGACAAGTGCAACGTGTACTGTCCACCATTTCTGTCCAAGACAAAGCAGATGCCAGAACATCAGGTGAAAAGAAACAGGCCATAGTATGACTGTGAGTGCATGTGGAACGTCTTCAGGAGGATAAAGCAAAATAAAATGTTTGATAGTGTCATCATACTTTCAGACACTGTTATTATCAGCAGTGGTGGAAAGAGTACTGAAAATTTGTACTCAAGTACAAGTACTGTTACATTGCTGAAATAATACTCAATTACAAGTAAAAGTACTGGTGCCAAAACAGTACTTAAGTAAAAGTACAAAGTACTCTTCTCAAAAACTACTCAGAGTACTAATTACTAGTTACTTTTTAGCCGGTGATATTTAATGGAAAACAATATTCATTCATATCAAAGATCTATGTGGATAATAGCTACTTTGAACAAAATCCACTTTTATCTTATTGACTGAAATTAAATATTGGATATTGAATACTCCACCTCTTGCTCATAGCAAATTCATGGTTGGACAAGAGTGGTTAAAAATATCTGCTCGTTACATCTGACATCACGCTTCACCAATTCTGGGTCCTAACGCTCTTCCAGACCCCCCAAAAACACCAAACAGTGCTAATATACACACACGATGTCATGTAATACTGAAAAATTATAACCCTAACCTTTATTTCCATACTGAAATCCCAGATGGCCAGACAGTGATTCAGCTAATATATTAGTGTCTGGGACACTGTGAGCACAGAGACTGTAGTGTGCACAGCAATATTTTAAATGCTTAGCTTAAATATGTAATATTAATTAAATAGTGCTCATAAATGGTTGTTGAGATAGTATTCTCAAGTGAAATGAGTAGAGGCATGGACCCGGAAACAGCAGTCCTTACGTCATGACTTAACAAGAGGATTCTCCCCAAGCCATCAAACTGACGTCATCAGAGCGAGAACGCCATTCCAGAGCAGAAGCAAAATTTTCAGTTTTTGATTAAAGATTACGATGGCAGACAATTTTTTCCCCCCAGTGTATTGCACGGTTTAATTGTTCACCACAAGACTAGTAATGTGCATTAAAAAGTAAGTAGGGTAATTTTGATTTCATGACGACTAATCATTTTCAATACCACTGGCAAAACTACAACATACAGTATACTGCCATATAGATATTTTAATATTTAAAAAAAAAAAAAAAAAAAAAATTATCCATCCATTTTTTTCAAGGCAATCATTATTTCAAGCTTATTATTTCAAGCTTTGAAACTGGTTTAATCCAAGTCTTCTAAAAAGACATTCCCTTTATATGATGAACAGATTTCAATATAGGCCTTTATGTATACATATAAATATTGATCAATTACCATTACAAAAATTTTAATCTTAAACATTTGCTCATTCTGTGTATTTGTGTCTTTAACATAAGGTAACTTTGTTGTAAAAGCTTACAAACACAAGGAAGCTTGAATTCAAATTTGATTTCAAACTGAATTGAAATTTACAAAAAAAAAACAAAAAAAAAACAATTACAGTCAGTAATAAAATTCTAAAACAAATGACCTCAATTCAGTTGAGGTATTCGAAATATGACAACACTAAATTTTTTATTAAATTAGGCCTATTTATTTATTTAGATAAATGGAACATCAGATGGTTTTGACCTATAATGTCTGTACAATGTAGTGATGCAGTTAGGCAGACTAGGATATTTATATGTACAAATCAGACAAATATCCCATTCCGAAAAATTTCTAGCATAAACTTACATTGTAAGGAAATTAAAGTTCCATCTTTGATTGTTGAAAGATTTTCTGGTGCAGTTCACTTACAGACGATAACATTTCCAGCATTTCCATCGGTCATGTGTGGATCTATTCTGAATGGTTGATAACTTTCGACAAAGTTTAATCTAGGAGCAAAGAGAAATAATTTGTACTTTAAAAGCACGGTGAGATCGCGATTGCACACAGTCTGCGCACAATATCAGAGTGAGAGGACAAGCAGGACTAGTTCATTTGTATAAGACCTACTTGAGAGCTCGCATCCAGTTTGCTGAGATTAAATGACTATGTTCTCATTTTACAGTAAAGTGCTCGCCACATTTGCGCGGGAATGTTTAAAATTATGTGGAATACCTGCAATCCTGCGCAGACATGCAGACTCTGTATTAACAGGAGACGGCGTGTCGAACACACTGTCGGAGCGGAGATCGCAGCATGTATCGGTGTATATACGGTAGATACTGTGGAGAATGAGTAATCGAACTGATATAGATATTTATGATAATGCTACCATATAGTTTGTTTCTCCAAACTAATCTCCATAAATCACGCTGAGCTCCCTCACTGTCCAATCAGCTGCTCTTCACCTGCTGCAGCGGCGGCTTTTCCCTGGACCCGGTTCAGATATCAGGGCTTTCATTGGTCCGTTTACAATCGTATATCTTTATTGGCTACTGAAGTTTCGTGAAAGGTTTGAATATCAATTCAAATTGTGGGCGTACTCAGTAACGAACTATGATTTTAAAAGTAATGAAGTAGATTATTTTGCTTAATTTGTACTTAAGTACAAGTAAAAGTACAGCTTTAAAAATATACTCAAAAAAAGTACAAGTACCTGAAAAAACTACTTAATTACAGTAACGTGAGTAGTTGTAATTCGTTACCTCCACCACTGATTATCAGTATGTGTTTTTTTTACAGTTGCACGCCTGTTGTCAAATTATGCAAACAAGGCATTAGTTAAAGGGCACTTATTATGCAAAATTCACTTTTACATGTTTGAACATAAATGTGTGTTGGCAGTGTGTTTACACAACCACCCTATAATGATAAAAATCCACCTGCTCCTTTTTTCTTACTCTATCTGCAGTGAGTAGTATTTGGAGTAAAGGCACTATCCTATTCTGGAAAAAGGGGCATGAAGCAGCAGCTCATTTGCATTTAAAGAGACATGCATGAAAACAGCATATTTCTGCTTCCACTCAAAACAGGCATATTCAAAATGATATAATAAATGATCTGTGTGATATTTTGAGCTGAAACTTTACAAACACATTCTGTAGACACCTGAGACTTATAATATATCTTGTAAAAAGGGGCATAATAGGTGCCCTTTAAGGCATCAGTGAAATAAGATAATGTTATCTCGACTCTTCAATTATTAGCCAACCAAAGTTGTAAATAATTGGCCATTTTTATTTTTGTGTTCAATCCATTCAGCATTTATTCTATAAATTCTATCCTATTAATATTTATTCTGTAATTTTTCTTTAAATATTATAGATCCATTGACAGTTAAAGACCACTCTGAATACATATTTGTGTACAAGTACACAAATACACAAGTACAAACAAACTGCCACAAAAAAAAAAGAATCTATCAACACTTTTTGCACATTTGCAATAAGAAATCAGTTCTGTTTCACTCACATTTTTATTTTCTTTTTTTTTATTGAATTACTGTTTCACTGACAAGTATTCATGATTGTATGTGTAGAAGTATTGTAAAACAACTTTATGCAACTTTATAAAATAATTCCTGAGCCTATGCCACAAAGTCACACTGCTGCATTTCAAAGACCAGTATTATTGTCCTTGCATTCGCCAATAGTATGCATGGCTCTTTTTTAGGGTGATGATCCCATGCTCCATTTGCAATATTTGCAGTCAACAATGTTTTTGACCAAGTTATTCAAACTAGTCTAAACTAAGGCTATTCAGTTGAAACTATCCTTGCACTAATCCAGCAATACATGTTTTAACAATAGTTATATTGTTTTAATTTCATTGCTTTATTACATCTCAAACAGATTATTTAAATTTTCAAGGTTACATACACTTGAAATGAAACACCAGAATAGCATACAGTTCTAAAATAGATTTATTACATCCACTCTGGTAAAAAACCTGTTAACAGTAAGTTCTCTTACTATGGTGATAAAATATAACAGATATAATGAAACATTTAATGTAATTTTACAGTATTTTTTATATTAAACATAGAGTTTACAGTAGTTTTGGGAGTAAAAAAGAATAACATTTGATAATTTACAGTATAATTTACAATATGCAGTTTTTTCCCTTATCTGTTATGTATTATTAATTAAATTATTTTAGTGTTGTGTGTCACCATGATAGTGTTTTGTATTTGTGTGCACTTTATATATTAGCATTTACCTCAATCTGTGAAAAAAAACGATACTTGTGACAAATTTCTCTTTACAGGCTTTGTTGTAAAGTAAAGTAATTTGATATAATAACACGATTTCAATATAACACTCTTTACAGTTTGTTATCGAGTCAATTTAAAATTGCACATTTGTGTATTTTAACTATACACATTAACTAAGGTTCAACTAATAAATTAAGTTAGATCAGTTGTAACAGAGTGAAATATCTGTCACAGTTTTGCTGGTTCAAATAAGAATTCATTATGTGGTAATACTACGAGACACTAGAGGGCGCTCGTTAGACTCACCTGGATTGTATATCAGGTAAGCAATTGCCTGAAGAAGTAGTTCAGTTTGGGGTAGAGGGAACACATGTTTCTTGGTGGCTACTCTGAACTGAAGGTCTTCAAAGTCCTAGTTGTGAAACTTTTGGTTTTAAGCTCAACATGTGAGTATAATGAATATTGTCGTCTTCTGTTATTTATAATGTGGGAGGAATACTTATATTTGTTTTTGGTATTTTTTATTTTTTCAGAAGGACTTTTTTCTTGCTCCTTTTTTCATTTCCTCATGTATTTTGGATACATGTCTGATTGAGACTGTGTTCAATTGGGTACAGTTTGGAGTGGGAAAGCTTTTTGATTTGGATTCCTTTTGGGGAGGCTCATTCAGCTAACGTTACCAGTAGGAGTTGTCAACTATAAAGTGGAGCAACATATTTCAACGCACTCAATGTTTTCTTCAGAACGAGTAACTCATTTTTTCACATGATGGATCATCGTTTCTCAGATAAGAACTTTGTGACGATTTCTTTGTTGTAAGATCTAGGACTAGGTTTCGAGACTTATTTTTTTCTTTCTTTATCCAATATAATTACGAACATATTCTCATTGGGTGAATAAATGTGATAGAAATACTGTTTGCTGAGGTTCATATTTGTGCTTTATTTGATTTTAGTGAAAAACCCTCATATGTGACTAATCTGAAAACAAGAAAGAAAGAGAAGTTACAAAATGGCGCCCAACGTGGGGCCATGACTAAATTAGACTTGAACCTGGAGGGTGTATCACTAAATGATTTTAACAAGGTCAAATAAAGGAACTAACAGCAAAAGTAAATTCAAAGTTTTTAAATCTGAGAAATAAAGTAAAGCTAACCATCTGAAATGGATAGGGATGAGATCGCACCCATCGTGGATTTCTCTGGTGATGCATTCACTCAGATGAGAGATCCGATTAATGAAATGATGGACACTTTTAGTGGACTTTATATCGACTCCGAAGAAGAAAAAGAGAAATCGGCAGAACAAGTACTGTTTCCAGGCCAGCCTGGAGATCCAGATGATTTCACTCCACTTCCACCACCACCACCGTTAGAATTTGATGAAGAGCAGGTGTATTCAAATGGAATGGCAACAACTCAACGTTTAACTAACATTGAAGAACACCTCAGCGACATTGAACATCGGGTGAGTGATTTTGTGCTTCAAGACACAGTAATGGATATGATGAAACAACTTGAAGATAGGATTACCTACCGAATGCAAAGGGAATGTGATCGAATTAAAGTGCAAATGGGCAGTAGAATAACTGATTTAGGTCAGAGCATGGTTGATTGTCTAAAAAGGAGAGATAAACAACTAGATCAGAGGATGCAAGCTCTAAACCCACTTTCATCTACTCCCATGTCTGCAAAAATGGTCAGTCATCATAAGACTGCACAAACCGAAATTAAACAATTTCAAGATATGCATTCTAGTCAACAATACCCATCTCTGCCTATCATGCCAGCAACGTATAATCCACCGGTTAAGTTGGAGTTCCCCAGTTTCACCAACGCAAGTGTGGATGATCCAGTTGTTTTCGTTGAGAGAGTTGAGGAGTATTTTAATCTTAGGCCTTTGTCTGACAAAGAATTACTGGCATCACTTTCTGTGGCATTGAAAGGGACTGCGAAAGACTGGTGGAGGGCAGAGAGGAAGAACATAGATGCATGGAAAACCTTTAAGGAGAAGTTTTTGTTTGCATTTTTAAATGAGGATTTCAAAGAAGTAGCTGTGCAGAGACTTGTAAGTAGGAGACAGCAAAACAAAGAAAGTATTCGGGATTTTGCATATCAGTACAGAGCCCTTTGTATGAGAAATAAACCTGATATGACTGAAGAAGAGATTGTTCATGCTATTCTCAGAAACTGCAACCCAAGATTAGCCAGTTTGCTGAGGAGCTCTGCTAAAACTGTGGATGAATTGGTTCGTTTGGGAACACAGATTGAAAAGGATTGGATGGGAGCTAAAAGTCACTGGAGTTTAGTTAACACTGAGGAGCAAAACAGGAAAGTGCCTGCAATGTCAGAAAGAACTCAAGATAACCAACTAATGCTGATGGACCACTCCAACTCTAAAAAAGGGTACCAAAATCTTCAGCTGCCTGTGACCATCAACCACACTAATATCAATGCCATAATTGATACCGGTAGTACTTTTTCACTCGTCCAGAATAAGATCTGGAAGAAACTGACCAAAAAAGGAGATGATCAGTTTTCTGCAAGTAAACAGAACTTTATTTTAGCAAATGGACAATCGCAAAAAGCTATCGGTAAGGTGAGATGGAAGTGTGAGATCAAAGAAGATCAGTTTGAAGTGGATTTTTTTGTGATGGAAGATAAGGATTTGGCAGTGTCCGTAATCCTGGGTCTTGACTTTTTGCAAAAATCTAAGATGGTTTTGGATTTTAACACTTTGCACTTTCATCTTCCCAATGTTGCACAAACGAAAGGCACCTTCCCTTTTTATTCACATGATGGACCATCCAACAACCATTTTTATATGGCTGTCCCGGATACAGATAAGTCTCTTACAATCAGTGAAGCAGACCATCACCTCATCGTTAAAGCTGCTATGCATGCTGAAACCACACCAAAAATACAAGCACAGCTTAAAGACCTGATGTTGAAATGGCCAACGGTATGCACGCTAAACATAGGCCGAACCGACATAATACGACACCAGATCATTACAACTGATCAGCAACCAGTTAGAAAAAAACCATACAAAGTCTCTGTTTTTAAAAATGATTTTATTGAAGGGCAAGTGAAAGAACTGCTTGAGAAGAAAATCATCCAGCCTTCTATCTCTCCGTGGGCATCACCTGTAGTAGTGGTAGACAAGAAGGATGGAAATATGAGACTATGTGTAGATTACAGAGGACTGAATGCGAAGACTCACCTGGATGCCTATCCTATGCCACAAATTACAGATATCCTGGAATCACTGAAAGGAGCCAAGGTATTCAGTACTTTGGACCTAAAAAGTGGGTACTGGCAAATGGAGATGGAACAGTCCAGTGTTGAAAAGACAGCATTTTGTACAGCTTCAGGATTATATGAATTTTTATGTCTACCCTTCGGACTTAAAAACTCAGCAGCATCTTTTCAAAGGCTTATGGAGCAGGTACTAAGAGAGCACAAAAACAAATTCTGCATGGTCTACATTGATGACATTGTGGTGTATTCTCCTTCTATTTCAACCCACATTCAACATCTACAGAAAGTGTTCACTTGTCTTCAAAAAGCTGGTTTGTCTCTTAATATGAAGAAATGCAATTTCATCAAGACATCATTGACATTTTTAGGTCATATCATCTCTGCAGACGGAGTCAAGACGGATCCGGAGAAGGTATCGGCTGTCCAATCATTCCCAGTACCTACATCAGTCAAGGAGGTCCAAAGATTTCTGGGTCTTTCAGGCTGGTATCACAGGTTTATTAAGAATTTTTCTGAAAAAGCTGCTCCACTTCACGCTCTAAAGAAAAAAGGTGCAAAATGGATCTGGTCTGAAGAGTGCCAAAGAGCCTTTGAGACGATCAAAGAAGATCTCATCAGTGCTCCGGTTTTAATTTCACCTGATTTTAACCGTCCCTTTAAAGTCCAGACAGATGCCAGTGAGTATGGTTTAGGAGCAGTGTTAACTCAAGAAGAAGAAGGACACGAACGAGTGGTGGCATATGCATCTCGGCTTTTGAGGGGAGCAGAGAGAGCCTATTCTACATCAGAAAAAGAGTGTCTAGCAGTTGTATGGGCTGTGGAAAAATGGCGACATTACCTGGAGGGCAAACCTTTTGAGGTGGTAACAGATCATGCTGCGTTGGTCTGGGCATTCCAACATCCAAAGCCATCCTCCAGGTTAGTAAGGTGGACAATACGGCTCCAGGGGTTTCATTTCATTGTACGTTACCGTAAGGGACAGTGTAATGTGGTTCCTGATGCCCTGTCGAGACAACACCACACAGAACCCAGTTCTCTCTTTTTAAATACCGCACCAGAAAAATCTTCACCTGCCTACACTCTACCAGTTGATCTTGAGCAAATCAGCAAAGCTCAAAATGATGACAAGGAAATTCAGGATTTGATATCCAAAAACCAGCAGAGAAAAAGTGACGACGCAATGCGTGTGCACTATGTTTGCAAGAATGGAGTTGTTTTTAGGAGTGTCCCTGAAGGAAAGAGAGGACAAAAACTTCAAATAGTGATTCCTGCTGTTTTTAGAAAGACATTTTTATCTTATGCTCATGACAGTCCATTGAGTGGCCATTTAGGAAGTTTTAAGACCCTAATGCGTCTGCTTGATTTTGTGTATTGGCCCAGCATAAGAACTGACGTCTGGCAGTACTGCAAGGTATGTACTGTATGTCAACAATATAAGCCACCCTCAACTAAGACTGCAGGTATGCTGCAGAGTATACCAGTAGTGGAGCCCGGTTACATGATGGGGATCGACATAATGGGTCCTTTCCCTAAAAGTTCCAAGCATCACGAGTACCTGTTAGTAGTTGTGGACTATTTCTCGAAATGGGTGGAGTTGTTTCCACTAAGGGTCGCAAAAGCTCCTACCATTGCTCGTATTCTCATTGAAGAAATCTTCACTCGTTGGGGAACACCCACTTACCTTGTGTCAGACCGTGGAAAGCAGTTCACGTCAAATCTCATGACCACGATCTGCAAACAATGGAAAGTCATTCAAAAGTTAACTACGGCTTATCACCCTCAAACCAACTTAACTGAACGAATAAACAGAAATCTCAAAACAATGCTGGCTTCCTATGTACAAGAGAACCACAGAAGTTGGGATCAGTGGATTCCTGAATTTCGTTTTGCCCTGAATTCGGCATGGCAAGAAAGCACGGGATATACACCAGCCGAAATCGCTCTCGGAAGGAAATTGAAAGGACCATTAGAACTAGCATTCCAACATCCATCTGATCCAGACCATCCGAGTTACAGTACTTTGGAACGGCACTCTCAGCTTATCGACTTGGTTAAAACTAACGTGGAGAAAGCACAACAGCACCAAAGACGGTATTACAACCAGCGCAGAAGGAACCAAGAGTTCTGTGAAGGAGATGTAGTATGGGTGCGATCTCATCCGTTATCCAAGGCCGATGATGCTTTCATGGCCAAATTGGCTCCTAGATGGAAAGGGCCTGCAAAGGTAGTAAAAAAGTTAGGACCTGTGAACTACCGTGTTTCTTTTATTTCTGATCCTACGGTCATTGATACATATCATGTGCAGAACTTGAAAATTTGCCACGGATGTGACAAATTTTTAAACACGGGAGGGGGTATGTAACAGAGTGAAATATCTGTCACAGTTTTGCTGGTTCAAATAAGAATTCATTATGTGGTAATACTACGAGACACTAGAGGGCGCTCGTTAGACTCACCTGGATTGTATATCAGGTAAGCAATTGCCTGAAGAAGTAGTTCAGTTTGGGGTAGAGGGAACACATGTTTCTTGGTGGCTACTCTGAACTGAAGGTCTTCAAAGTCCTAGTTGTGAAACTTTTGGTTTTAAGCTCAACATGTGAGTATAATGAATATTGTCGTCTTCTGTTATTTATAATGTGGGAGGAATACTTATATTTGTTTTTGGTATTTTTTATTTTTTCAGAAGGACTTTTTTCTTGCTCCTTTTTTCATTTCCTCATGTATTTTGGATACATGTCTGATTGAGACTGTGTTCAATTGGGTACAGTTTGGAGTGGGAAAGCTTTTTGATTTGGATTCCTTTTGGGGAGGCTCATTCAGCTAACGTTACCAGTAGGAGTTGTCAACTATAAAGTGGAGCAACATATTTCAACGCACTCAATGTTTTCTTCAGAACGAGTAACTCATTTTTTCACATGATGGATCATCGTTTCTCAGATAAGAACTTTGTGACGATTTCTTTGTTGTAAGATCTAGGACTAGGTTTCGAGACTTATTTTTTTCTTTCTTTATCCAATATAATTACGAACATATTCTCATTGGGTGAATAAATGTGATAGAAATACTGTTTGCTGAGGTTCATATTTGTGCTTTATTTGATTTTAGTGAAAAACCCTCATATGTGACTAATCTGAAAACAAGAAAGAAAGAGAAGTTACACAGTAATGTACATATCAGTTAACTTAAAACATTTTCGTCACTACTGTTACCGCAGTAACAGTAGTGTAGTGTAGTGACTTTAACAGTAGTGACTTTCTCTTTTTTCTCGTCTACCTCTATTTTTATCACTACCACAGCAGTGATCTCCCACAGTAGATATTTTTCTTTTCTACTTCTATTTTCAAACCTCTTTATCTGTCCCTTACTTCAAGTACAGCAAGCCAAATTTGTTTACCAACATTATTTACCAAGACTGGATGGGTTCTAAACAGATCTTGGAGAAGCCTAATCAGTCTTGTCAGTCCTCATCACAAATGTATGCAAGCAGTATTCATTAGGAGTAGTGTTTGATGAGCAGCAAAACTATTCAGCATCCATCATGCAAAGTTCATGCTTTACAATTGATGATTACTTTCTAAATATGACTTCACTTAAATATGAATTGGTCCAGGCCCTTGTCATTTCACGTCAGGACTACTAATATGTTTTGTTGGCTGACGTTCCAGCTGGCATGATTAAGCCTCTGCAGATGACCCAGAGCATGGCAGCGTGTTTAGTTGTTATGATGGTGGCCTTCAGACTGACACTGGAAATGCACCTTAAGACAGTCCAACAAGTGTATGTTCCTTACACCCATTCAGTGGGCAATAAAATAAGTTATTATTTGCTAATTTAAGTTATTAATTGCTAAATTAATAAATGTCAGGGAGGATTAACTCTTCCTGTTTATGACAGATAGCAGTAGTGTTTTGGTTTTGGTTTGTTATTCGTAGATTATTTCAGGAGAGATTCAGTTCTATAAAACATTAAAGAGAAGATCAGAAATGTATATTAATTTCAGAGGCATCAATAGAATTCAAAATATTAACAAATAAAGATATCATGATCATATAGTGAACTTTTAAATAATTTGACTGTTTTAAATGACAGTTATTATAATGTGAATTTAAGCAAAGTAAAAATTCAGAGTAAATGAGTGACTCACTGTAGTTTTTTGAGTTTACAGTGTGGAACCATCCGTAGATCAGAGAGCAGCTTCATTCCAGAATCACCTATTTTATTATAGTTCAAATGAAGTTCTTTCAGGTGTGATATGTTTGACCTCAGAGCTGAAACCAGAGCAGCACAACCTTCCTTTCCAATACTGCAGAATTCCAGCCTGCAGAATATGGAAAGATAATTTAATTACAATTCTTAAGTCACATTAATTTATGAGAGATTCTGATTCAGATTTCCAACATCTTTTGTTCCAACAAGTTTTTATTTATAATTAACACAAAGCTTCAAACTGCCTAGTATGAAAATTGCCTCAAAAGTGTTAACATTAATGGAAATAATTGCACTTTTTTTGTGCAGTCACTGTAAATGGAAATCTATGAATCTATTGATAGATGTTCATGATGGATTGGGCATCCCTGGACTTTGCCTACCAATGCAAATATAATAATTTTTCTATGTTGGAAATGATCACAATTCATACAGTTTTATTCTTTTTTTGAACTAAAATATGAATCATCTGCTGAAACAGATTATAAAAACTATATTGTTAAATTGTTAAAGTTTATATAAACCAACCATACTGTAAACAATGTTTTTAGTTATGCAGTTCAAAATTAATTGCAAAAACTTTGGAAGAACAAGAATAAATGTGAAAATTGCTGCTGCAATAGCAGTGTGGTTCTGCTATGCAAGAATAACATATTACTCACTGTAGCTTCTTCAGCTTACAGTGTGGATCCTTCAGAAGATCAGAAAGCAGATTCACTGCTGAATTCCCTGGATTGTTTCTGCTCAGATTTAGTTATCTTAGGTATGAAAGATTTGATCTCAGAGCTGCAATTAGAGCATCACATCCCTTCTCACTAATACTGCAGCAACACAGCCTACAGAGAGGAAAAACACATCTCACAGATTCAGGTGAACACATGAATTCAACAAAAAGTGTACTACAAATATTAAACAAATTTAAATGGGTAATTAACCCAATAATGAGAATTCTGTGAACACATTGTGAACATCAACTAGCTTAACATAAGGAACAGACTGAAATGATACTGAAAAACATTGATGTGATATCAGATTGAAAAAAATAAATAAATAAAAGCCTCAGATTAAATTGAAAGCAACAGCTTTTTGAAAAACAAAAACAACCACTGCAATTTCAGGAGTAACTCGTGAAATGATCATTAACAGGATTTCATTGCTGTCCATGTGGCCTTTGTGGTGTAAACACTCCAGTGTGTAATGTTCTGCCTGAGATTCCCTGGGAATCAGCCCCAGATCACCTTCTTGTTAGAGACTTGTAGCACGCCTGTTTTGAATCACTCCTAATGGCCAAACTTATTTAAATGCCTCACTGCCTATTGTTCTTGTTCAGTCCTGATGTCTGCTTGAGTATGATGCTGCCGAGGATTTGTGGTTTGAGATTTTCCTGTCTTCTGTTGCATTTTTTGTTTTTGTTTTTTTGGAATTTCACTCTTGCCTGACATTTAAGGACAGCTTTTCTGTTTGGATAACCTTTTATGTATTTTAAATTCCTGTTAAATGCCTCTAAGACTGTATTCTGGTTCTTTGATGTTTTTTTTTTTCATAAGAACTTTAAGAGTCAGACTCTGAGCCTCTTGGTTATTTCCTCTGCAGTTAAGTTTGACCTGCTCCAGTGGAGCAGCAGTAAGTACCAAGGATATACACACCGCAGACCCGAGTTCGATCCCCATCTGGATCATAACACAAGTGAAATTCCTGTCATATGTCTTTATTACACTTAAGAGGCTGTTTGTATTAAAATAAAAACTCACTGTAGTTTTTCCAGTTTACAGTGTGGATCATTCAGTAGATTGGAGAGCAATTTCACTCCTGAATTTCCTAGTTTATTCTCATTCAGGTTCAGTTATCTCAGGTGTGAGGGGTTTGATCTCAGAGCTGAAGCCAGAGTAGCACTACCTTCCTCTTCAAAGCTGCAAAATTCCAGTCTGTAGAATGAAAGAAGTTAAATGTATTTTGGAAAACAGTGTATGCTAAATGCATAAATGTCTGCAGAACTTCTAGTATTACCAGAACATCACAGAGAGGATCCCTTAAAAGCAAACTTTTTCCACAATATATAGTGTCAGTGGTGTGCTCAAATTTAGTGAAACTATTTTTCTGTGACCAATTACATCCCCCATAGCCAAAAGATGTGGTAAAATAGTTCAACTCACTCTAGATTCTCTAGTTTACAGTATTGATCCTTCAGTAGATTATAAAGTAGATTCACCCCTGAGTTCCCAAGAGTATTATTGTTCAGATTCAGTTCTCTCAGGTGTGAGGGGTTTGATCTCAGAGCTGAAACCAGAGCAGCACAACCTTCTTCT
This sequence comes from Acrossocheilus fasciatus, assembly GCA_036784905.1. NCBI lineage: Eukaryota > Metazoa > Chordata > Actinopteri > Cypriniformes > Cyprinidae > Acrossocheilus > Acrossocheilus fasciatus. Next base: position 5,741,989 of record CM071960.1, read on the forward strand.
CCAATATTGCAGTGATACAATCTACAGAAGAACAACTTTCTTCTTTTTTTTACTCACACTCCTGTTGTTCAAAACCACATTGATCTGATCATTTCATCCTTAGAACACAAAAGTATTTTTAAGCAGATCTTTAATTTTCAAACTTGACAGGTCATGGTGATCATGTTTGTCAATGTCATTACTCCCCCCCCCCCCCCCCCCCCCCCAAAAAAAAAAAATAACATGAATATTTGAAATCTGAAGATAAATTTCAGGAAAAAAACTTTCAGATAAATTCTTATAGACTACTTTTCATCCATTTAGAACTTGACAGACATGGTCACTACGAAAAACATAGAGAACAACATGAGGATAAAATATGAATTAATTAATAATGACTTTTGAGATTTGTTTTTCTTTTTGGTGAACTTTATTTTGATTCCTATGTTAAACAACTAAAGAAAACACTAAAATATTTTAACATCTTTTAACTAACCTTCAGGATATCTGTGTCTACTTCATTTATTTTTCAAACTATTAAATATATTATTTGTCTATCCTCAAATGTTTTTAGGATACATTCAACCTTGCATATAAAAATTACTTTATTGTCTTACTTTAGTGTCTATTATGAATATTATTAGCTACATTTTAGTGTCTGTGCAAACGTAAGAATGAATTTTTAAATGTTCAGTGAGGTAAAAAAGCAAAAAAAAACGAATAGTCTTTTCATGCTAATGAATTATATAACCATATTCACCACTGCAATATACCGCTTCTTACCACTTTGAGTAAAAAAACAAGATATTTTTCCTTCACAACTAATAAAACATATGTTATGGATCTTCCACTTTCATAATAGGGCTTTTCGAACTTGAAATAGTTAATATGTGACCCTGGACCACAAAGCCAGTCATAACGGTCAATTTTTCGAAATTGAGATTTATACATAATCTGAAAGCTGCATAAATATGCTTTCCATTGATGCATGGTTTGTTAGAATAGGACAATATTTGGCCGAGATATAACTATACAACTTTTGCTGAGGGTGCAAAAAAAAAATCAAAATATTGAGAAAATCACCTTTAAAACTTTAAAAGTCCTTTGCAATTCATATTACTAATCAAAAATTAAGTTTTGAGATATTTACAGTAGGAAATTGACAAAATATATACATGGAACATGATCTTTACTTAATATCCTAATGATTTTTGGCACAATAGAAAAATGTTGTACCAATTTTTTTGTATTTTTACAATACAACCGTATTTTTGGCTATTGCTACAAATATACCTGTGCTACTTATGACTGGTTTTGTGGTCCAGGGCCACATTTGACTAGTAAACCAATTCTCAAATAACTGCTATGATGGCTTTTGTTCTACCCACTTAAATGATAGAAGTACTGTACTTGCATCGTCCAATCTATGTCTGTTCCCCGAATAGTGAGGCCAAAATATAAATTTAATGTAGGATCTAGTAAAAATCTAATAATTATTAAACCGGAAAAATGCTAAATAAATGAACATAAACTATTTTTAAAGCTTGGGCTCCTAAACATTAGATCGCTCGCACCCAAAGCAGTTATTGTAAATTAAATAATCACAGATAATAGATGCTTGACTGAAACCTGGCCCAAACCAAATGACTATGTTGGTCTAAATGAAGCTACTCCAACAAGCTACTGTTATAAGCATGAGCCCCGTCAGACTGGTCGTGGCAGCGGTATTGCAGCAATATATAATGATATTCTCAGTGTTACTCAGAAAACAGGATACAGGTTTAACTCATTCAAAATACTTCTACTTAATGTTACGTAAAAGAAAATCTCTCCTATCTCTTGTTCTGGCTACTGTGTATAGACCGCCAGGGCCATATACTGATTTCCTAAAAGAATTTGCAGATTTCCTGTCAGACCTATTGGTTAATGTTGATAAAGCGCTAATCATTGGAGACTTTAACATTCACATTGATAATAGAAATGATGTGTTAGGACTTGCGTTTACTGACCTAATAAACTCTTTTGTAGTCAAGCAAAACGTCAACGGGCCCACTCATCGTTTTAATCATACGCTAGATAATTATATTGCATGGAACTGATCTTACTGATATAGATATCGTACCTCAAAGTGATGATGTTACTGACCATTTCCTTGTATTGTGCATGCTGCGTATTACTGATATTAACTATATGGCTCCGTGTTATTGCCTGGGTAGAACTATTGTTCCAACCACTAAAGATCACAAATAACCTGCCTGATTTATCTCTGCTGCTCTGTATGCCCATAAATACACATGAACTAGAAGAGATGACTAGCAACATGGGCACTATCTTCTCAAATACATTAGAAGCTGTTGCCCCCATCAAATTAAAAAAGGTTAGAAAAAAAAACGTACTGCACCATGTTAGAAACTCGTAATCTTGAGCGCAAATGGAGAAAAACTAACTTGAAAGTTTTTAGAAGAGACTGGAACGATCAGATCAACATTTAAAGATGCTGTTATATAATAAGTCGCAGGAAAGTCCCGTGATAATACAGTATGTCTGATTTTTGAAAACTGCTAATATTTGCCAGATTTACATAAATAAGCACTGTATCAAATATCTTGAATGTTTAATGCATTTATTGAGTTTAAATACTGCAAAAATATAAATCACATCCAAACTTAGGGTAGAGTGGGGGGAAATGTGTCTTTTTTGTGCCTTTTTTTTCCAGTGAAACAAAAGTTAAATGTGTTCAGAAAAGTTATCATAGTTTTAGTGACAATGACATAATTTATAAACCAAGTATGAAAAATGTCTCGAGTTTTCATGTTATTTGATTTTTAACAAAAATTAAATGTGTGCCAAAAGGCACACATTTAATGGGTGGGGTTAAAATGCCCCCCAGTCTGACAAAACAATTTGCTTTAAACATTTACAGCAAAATCAGAGTGCAGGCAGCTTTGATAACTTAGATAACTTGTTGATAACTTAGCTGATGATAACTGGCTTGCTAACTAGCTACCTGATGCTAACTTGAGGTAATTTTTAAATATAAAGTCCAAATATTTTTATTCAACTAACTAGTTAGAATTCATTTGATGGAAAACAAAGGATTTGATGTTCAGAACAGAATAACTACAGTAATTGCCCATTGCCCCCTGGGGGCGTTTTACCCCACAGACTATGTTTGAGAAAAAAATTATGCCATTCTGAAAATGTAATTATATTTTTATTAAATAACACATACTCTCCATCTACAGGCCCTACTGTTCTCATATCATGTGATGTTCTACAAAACAACAAGCTTTAAAACAATTTTGTCTTACTACTGGAAATTAGATAATTTACTGTGAAATCTGTTTTCTCTCCAGTACATCACCAGCGTAAGCTTCATGGTGAAAACTTCCACATCACACTGTAAAAAGTGATGTTGACTTAACTTAAAAAAAATTGAGGAAACCTGTTGCCTTAAAATGATTCAGTAAATAATAATTAAAAAAATAAAAAAATTAAGTGAACTTGACAATTCACTTAAGGCAACAGGTTTCCTCAATTTTTTTAGGTTAAGTCAACTTATCACTTTTTACAGTGCACTCTTGTCAACATAGTCCATAGTTACAATAAAAATTTATCTTGAATTTATCTTGCGGTTACTTTGGGAAAACCAGTAGGGGGGCATTTTTCCCCCACTCTACCCTAAATCTTAGATATAAATATTAAAACCAAATATTAAATATAAATTGTTTTATGTAAATGTAACTGTTGAATCCAATTTTGAGCTGAACAACAGAGAACACGTAAATTAATGATAGGAGAAACTGAGCTTTTCAAACCTTCGATTTAAAATCATTCAAAAATTATTTGAAATGGTGGAATCACAGTATGCTGGCGGCATCAGCTGGACAAAATGGTGTAAATGCAACCCAGCAAATGCAAAACTGATTAGTTTTCATGAATCAAACCTACAAATCATTAAATACCAATAAGTGCTTTTATTAATTTAGTGCTTTTTTGTGGTTAGATGGGGCTTGGCCAATTAGAGACATCTAAATATCACTCTCCATTTTATATTTCATATCAGAAGACTGTGCATGCTCATGACAACTGAAAATCATAGGCCATATTCTTAAATCTGATCAAAATATCAAACATGATTGATCTCCATTTAATTGATGGAAAGAAGAGTCTGAAGCTAAAAAAAAATCGGAGTCTGTGACCTTCATGCACTGTGATTTTCTGTGAAATCTGTCAACTCTGACTAACCAAAATCTGCAGAGCATCTTGACTTGGGCAACTAGCATTGACTCCAACAAACTCTAAATCTGGGCGAAAGTCGTTTTTCAAACACTGCCTCCTTCTAGCTTTTACGGTTGTGGTTTGGTTCTTTTGGTCCAGACCAAAAAAAGAAAATGATATATTTAGTCATTGTTAACACTGAACTCAAAGACACAAAATAAAAGTCATAAGGATGTGGTCACAGCATGGCTCCAAACTGCGACTAAAACGGTCGCATTTGCGACCAAAAATATTAATTTGCGAGTGAAGTTTTTGCTGAGGTCACCAATGGCGACTATGTTATGACTTGATTTTTTTTCCTGATTGTTTTGCGAGCATATCTTTTATGTCCACGTACTAAACTGAGACGAGCTGATTAGCACATCAAAGTGTTAATGGAAAAAAAGAGTTTCAAACAGTCCTCATCTCTGCCGAAATGCCTGCTAAACGCAGCTCAGTTGTGCAGCACGAGAGATTAAAATGACGGAGACGTGCAAAGTTAAAGTGCAGAAAAGCAGTGTCTATTTCATGCACAACTTGAACAAACTTCAACAGGTAAAGCTGTCAGCTGTGTGGATATTGGCAATATCGTTAACAATTCTCGTTTATAATCATAAGCAGGGGTGCACATAACTGATTCGCAGGTCCGCATGCGCAACCAAATTAAAAATGCGCTGTGTAAATAAGTTCTGACAGCGCATTTGCGTATCGACATGGTTGACAGCAGTCAATGCACAATTACCATTTTAGATCGACAAACTGTGTACTGTATAAGATTTCTATCCAAACTGAAAACATACAGGTGCTGGTCATATAATTAGAATATCATAAAAAACTTTATTTATTCCACTAATTCCATTCAAAAAGTGAAACTTGTATATTATATTCATTCATTACACACAGACTGATATATTTCAAATGTTTATTTCTTTTAATTTTGATGATTAGAGCTTACAGCTCATGAATGTCAAAAATCAGTATCTCAAAATATTAGAATATTTACATTTGAGTTTCAATAAATGACCATCCCTACAGTATAAATTCTGGGTATCTCTTGTTCTTTGAAACCACAATAATGGGGAAGACTGCTGACTTGGCAATGATCCAGAAGACGAACATTGACGCCCTCCACAAAGAGGGTAAGTCACAGAGGGTCATTACTGAAAGGTGTGGCTGTTTACAGAGTGCTGTATCAAAGCATATTAAATGCAAAGTTGACTGGAAGGAAGAATTTGGGGAGGAAACTGTGCACAAGCAACAGGGATGACCGCAAGCTTGAGAATACAGTCAAGCAAAGCTGATTCAAACACTTGTGAGAGCTTCACAAGGAGTGAACTGAAGCTGGAGTCAGTCCATTAAGAGTCACCACGCTCAGACGTCTTCAGGAAAAGGGCTACCAAGCCACTTCTGAAGCAGAGACAACTTCAGAAGCGTCTTACCTGGGCTGTGGAGAAAAAGAACTGGACTGTTGCTCAGTGGTCCAAAGTCCTCTTTTCAGATGAAAGTCAATTTTACATTTCATTTGGAAATCAAGGTCCCAGAGTCTGGAGGAAGAGTGGAGAGGCACAGAATCCATGTTGCTTGAAGTCCAGTGTGAAGTTTCCACAGTCAGTGATGATTTGGGCTGCCATGTCATCTGCTGGTGTTGGTTCACTGTGTTTTCTGAAGTTCACAGTCAACGCAGCCATCTACCAGGAAATTTTAGAGCACTTCATGCTTCCTTTTGTTGACAAGCTTTATGGAGATGCTGATTTCATTTTCCAGCAGGACTTGGCACCTGCCCACACTGCCAAAGGTACCAAAAGGTGGTTCAATGACCATAGTGTTACTGTGCTTGATTGGCCAGCAAACTCGCCTGACCTGAACCCCAGAGAGAACGCCGCATTGCTGCAGTAATTCAGGCAAAAGGAGCCCCAACTAAGTATTGAGGGCTGTACATGCTCATACTTTTCATGTCCATACTTTTCAGTTGGCCAAGATTTCTAAAAATCCTTTCTTTGTATTGGTCTTAAGTAATATTCTAATTTTCTGAGATACTGAATTTGCGATTTTCCTTAGTTGTCAGTTATAATCATCAAATTTAAAAGAAATAAACATTTGAAATATATCAGTCTGTGTGTAATGAATGAATATAATATACAAGTTTCACTTTTTGAATGGAATTAGTGAAATAAATCAACTTTTTGATGATATTCTAATTATATGACCAGCACCTGTAATCTAGGCTACCGCTGCCGTTTTCAAAGCAAAACTGTGACATTTCATTCACTGACGCTCTTCCATCAGCAGCGCTAAACCCGGAAGCGCATATTTACTTGCCGGCAACCCGCCAAAATAAAAGCTCGCTGATTTTACGTTTGAAAATGATGAAAATTAAAATTAAAATAATGATAATAATAAAAAATAATAAAAATATTAGCATTTTTTTTTGTTTACTATAAAATAATTGCATTTGTATGTAATACTCCCTTTTTATTTTAAAATAAAATAGTATTATCACACTTGATTATTTAGTTCATTATTTTTAGTTAGTTATTTTATATATATATATATATATATATATATATATATATATATATATATATATATATATATATATATATATATATATATATATATATATATATATATATATATATAAAAAATAAAGTGCAATAATATTATCACTATTATTAATAAATTTTTTTAGAGTTATATTTTATGGGTCACACTACATGCCATAGCCCATGTGAGGACCAAACCAAATCTCCAGGTTCTCATATGAGAGCCAGGCTGAAACACTTATGTGCACCCCTGCTAATATGGCTTCTTGTTATCAAGGTCTTTAGTCTATATGCTGAGTTCTGTAAATGCGTGAACTTCATATTAGCCTGTTTGCAGTGTGCTTGCCGTCCAGTAATCACAATAAGCTTTGTTACTTTTTAATAAACAAAGTATCAGCTTTAACATTCTGCCAAATTCATAACAAAATTCATAAAATAAATACGGTTTTGGCGCTCTTTAATGCGGCAGGCGCAATCGCTTTAGCGCCTCAGTTCAAGCGGCAAGTGAACCCATTATATCTTTCTCTATTATAGTATGAAATGAATGTGAATTAACATCAAAAGGTAGGCTATTTTATAAGAGAGCCTACACTTATTGAAATGTCTCATGTAATCGCTCATTCTGTGTCAAACTGGAAATCTTGTAAAGCTTGTAAACAATGCTACGTAACAATACCTAACCACTGGCCATCCATGAGCTCATCAGTCAGCTGAAAAATAATTATAAAGAGGAGCATTTTGCTATATTTATTCGCTCTTGCATATTAATATTTTTACTTAACCTGTTGTCTACATGATAAAAAATGCAAAAGCCGACTGGATGAGTGAGAGATTTGACAACATTTCTATAGGATGCATTGAGGAGGAGCCCAAACTAACACTGTAAAAAGCGATCAGTTGACTTGGGAAGTCGTGGCCTAATGGTTAGAGAGTCGGACTCGTAATCTAAAGATTGCGAGTTTGAGTCTTGGGCCGGCAGGGATTGTAGGTGGGGGGAGTGACTGTCCAGCGCTCTCTCCACCTCAATACCATGACTGAGGCGCCCTTGAACAAGGCACCGAACCCCCAACTGCGCCGCAGCATAAATGGCTGCCCATTGCTCCGGTTGTGTGTTCACAGTGTGTGTGTGTGCACGTTGGATGGGTTAAATGCAGAGCACAAATTCTGAGTATGGGTCACCATACTTGGCCGTATGTCACTTCACTTTCACTTTTTTTCTTTAAAAAAATTGAGGAAACCCAGGGCTCGCAAAATCGCGGGGCTATTGCGTTTTCCAGTTGGGCTACCAAAATGTATCACTGCCCTGCCCAGCGGGCTAACTTAAATACTGTGGGTCCTTAAAAACCTCTCAACTTACTTATTTAAAACTTTTTATGGCCGTAAATTTTATACATGTTAAATGGTATAAGAAAAGTCTTAATTATAATTTCAAGAGGTCTTACAGTTGGGGATGGAAAGTCAAACAAATGACTGTATGATTGAAATGTCAAAATGTAAAAAAAAAACAAATAAATAAAGTGCGTTTATTCTGTGGCACCTAAAAAAATAATTTGGCGCCTAAGTTTTTTCTTATAGGAGCCAATGGCTCCTTACTCGATTTTTTTGTTTGGAGCCCTGCACAGCCTGACTGGACAACTTTTATGAAGTTTATTTTGCTACGGAACTTACTGAACATCCAAAACTCTGTGTTGTAATAAATACACTCGCTGTAAGTGTGTACATATGGTTGCATTTTTACTTGCTGATAACTCTGTAAAGGAGTCAAAACAGCACCAGGAGTAAATGAAGATCTGCTGTAAGGTGGTGGTTCAGAAACCTGTACCAAACTGTGATGGATTTTGGTTTGTTTTGAAGTTTTTGGTCTGCATTATGTTCATATTTCAGTCGAAATGCAACAGAGTTTGCTTGGAAGCAGACCGTGTCCAAGACCCCTTGTTTGCTGTGGCCCAAGGTTCAGATGGCAGCGTTAAAACATATTCAGATAAACCACACTAACAAAGCAATCACACCAGAGTTTGTTTCATTCAAACCAAACCTGTCAAGTGTGAACACACCTTTAAACTCAGTGGGTAGCACGATAGTCTCAATCAGAAGCTTTTCGGTGCGAGTCCTAGCTGAGCTGTCCTTTGTGGAGTTTGCATGTTTTCTTTGTGTTGATATGGTGTCCAATATAAGTTGTTTTCCTTTTTGCTCCAAGCGAAGTCACAACAGAACAAAGATCTACATAGATACCGCTTTTCCACAAGGGCTGGTGCCTGAGCCGCAGCCCAATTGGGAGCTGGGCTGGTGCCTAGATCTTGGTCCCGAAACCTTCCCGGTCTCACAATTCACAATCATTTTTTTTCATCAGTAGCTAATAAAACATTACTATGTTTGCATTGACTTTAGAGAAAGTAACCGACAGAAGAAACACAAAGTTCAACTTTAAGAAACATTTTATTGATCATCATTGGTCATGACATATTTTCACACAGTTATGGTTCACAGAACCAACAAAATATCAGTTGTGTTTAAATGTTTTGTTCCAGGACTTTAATGGTGATAGAAATGTGAAATTACATTAGAATATCGTAATGAAGAGATCGGAGGTCAAACTAAAACCTTGAATTTCATCCATAGTAGGTCAGAGAGGCATGAACAGTGCTGAACATTTGTCATCCAATTAACCAAAAGACGATTAACTGCAGACATCAAATATAACCAAGACTCAACAATTCAACCATTTAAAACCTGACAATTGTACAATCTTACACTGTAACATTCTGCTCCGAGACAAACCACATATCCGACCTTACTCGCGATAAAACACATGCAAATGCAACTGTATCAGGTGTCCATCTGAATCCATATTTGTGCAAAGAAATGCTTATACAAATGAATTTTCTCTAAAAATCCCTTTGATTAAATAGAGATAATTGTTGACAGCAATATCAGTATTGACAGCAGCGAAGATCAATTGGTGAATTTGGTTATAAATGTTCAAATTCATATTTGTTTTTTTTTCATGATTTTTGATTACAGACTAATCCGAGCACAGGTTGAGACATTGAGCACTTTTCTGAAACTCTAAAGGAGAATACTGAAATTAGCATGTATGTAAAGGGCATTTCCATTTCGTACAAATATATCGCAAAACATTAACGAGATGAACTTTCACTCAGAGATGTTCTTTAGAAAAGATCAACCACACTGTCTGACACCTTCATGTGTAACAAAACATTCATCGTACTGGACAAATAACTTGATTAAACTGCACACACAGAAATAGAAGTAAATTTAGTACCAACTACACAGCTAAAAACAATCAATACAATTAGTAAAATCAGGTCAATATGCTCATTCTGATTACAGGCAATACTCATCAACAGTACTGTAACGATGACCCTTAAATAAAATTAAATAAAACAAATATAAAATAAACAGTCTGTGACCTTGATGATGTTGCACTTGTGATAGATTTCAAGTAAAGTCATGCATAAAACACCAACAAATGTTTTTTTTTTTCTTCCATGCAGTGAATGAAGTTATTTTTGATCGTAAGAATAATATTTCCATTTCTACCATCTACAGAAAAGTCTTTACAGTTTAGTCTATTGTAACCATTAGTTTTCCAAAGGTTTTTGGAAGACAAATATCGTGATACACTAACAGAGATTGTTTGGTGTATATGAACGCTACACACTGCACTGAAAGCTGAAACACAAAGACACGATGAACTCTACAGAAACAGAAAAATGTGCCACATTTGAAATAACCAGACATCTGCTGATAAATCAATCCAAACGTTTAAAGACAGAGGGATGTTAATATCACATAGACCTAGAGGAGCCACATTTACTCGGCTGTTTCCTACAAACCCACAAACCATCATAGAAGCAGGATTTATCTTCCTCATAATAACTGATTTACCACAAACATGAGTCTTGTGATAGTCCTCAACCTTACAGTACACACCAGAAATGTGTCAAAATGCTGTAGCACCTGTAGTTCAATTAGGTTTTGTGTCACACAGAAACACTTTCACATCATCCTTCCTTCACAACTCTTAGTTAAACATTTTAAAAGGGGGTAGAAAGGACAATTTGTAAATAATAATAAAAACCGAAATGCATTGTCCTAAATTACTTTCATATAAAACAAAAAGTTGCACATTTCATTGATGCGCATCCAATCAAACGAAACCGTCTCATACATAAAGTTCAAATAAATATGCATAAACGTTAATATTTTTCGTCTGAACTCTACAGGAGTAGTGGAATCTCTCAAAGTGACTTTAGAGTAACAGACTATAACCAAAAAATAACCCAGTTTACAATATAATAGTAACATTGACACAAGTAAGCATTGTAATACTGAATAAAAGCGACTTCCCATCTGAAGTCCCTGTGCACCAAATCATTTGACCACCAGCATTGGCACTAATGTTTCTCTATAATCACTTCATCTGTACGGCATGAGAACCATGATCCTACACTAGAGGAAACGGACGGCATCGAAGGAAGTACAATGACCGACTCAGTGACTCTGAGGACGTGTTGGTTAACAGAAGTACCATCTTTTGTACACTGAACCTCAGATAAAAACTGTGATATATATATATATATACAGTGCATTTAAGTCAAAGTGCTTTTGTTTCAGCTCCTTTCATAAATAACACACACACAAACACACATCAGCTGTACTTTACACACTGAATAGCAGTCGATAAGAAACTTACAACACAGTACTCTAGTCAAAGCCACAGCTCTGTTCCTAAACCTAGCAAACTGCCTTGCTGTCTACGCTTACTAGTTACCTTCAAAGGCAGCATCCTAACATACAAGGAACCTCACAGGAGACTGATCTGAAATGTTAAGTGAACAACTTGAATCCTCTAAGAAGCACATCATTTAAATCAGTCCATTTGAAATAGAAGTATCTTTGAGGGCAACATGATTTGTTGAGTACCTGTTGTGTCGAGAACGTGTCTTAACATGCTATCTGTTAGGGCTGGTAATTGACAGATTTCACAAATCACTTAGATGCCGATTCACAAGCTCTAGATTCGATTTGAGTTGATGCAATTCTATACTGATTCATTTGGACATGCATATATTTTTGGACTGGTGTCAATTTTTCATGAGGAGAACAATCTCAACCAATGCTGTGAACTTATAGTTGATAAATTAGTATACAATTTTAACTATTAAAAGTTACAATTAACAACAGTCCAAATTTACTTGCCATTTTTTTCAATATAACAATCAACACTGAAATAAAAACATAGTTGTACACATAAATGTAAATTAAACATAAGGAATATTTTTAGCAACTTTTAAAAATGATATAATCATGTTAATACTCCAATTTAACATACAATGAATTAAACATCACTAAAAGGTTAAGTAAAAATATAATTAACATGTAAAGGGTTTTTGCAGTATATATATATATATATATATATATATATATATACACATACATATACATACAGTCATGGCCAAAAATATTGGCACCCTTGGTAAATATGATCAAAGGCAGCTGTGAAAATTAATCGGCATTGTTAATCCTTTTGATCTTTTATTTAAAAAATTCACAAAAATCTAATCTTTCACTGGATAATAAGAATTTAAAATGGGGGGAAATATCATTATGAAATACATGTTTTTTCTCAAATACACGTTGGACACAATTATTGGCACCCTTTTATTCAATACTTTTTAAAACCTCCATTTGCCAGTTTAGCAGCTCTAGATGTTCTCCTATAATGCCTGATGAGGTTAGAGACACCTGACAAGAGATCAGAGACCATTCCTTCATCCAGAATCACTCCAGACCCTTTAGATTCACAGCTCCATGTTGGTGCTTCTTCTCTTCAGTTTATTTTCTACAGGGTTCAGGTCAGAAGACTGGAATGACCAGCAGAAGCTTGGTTTTGTGCTCAGTGACCCATTTTTGTGTTGTTTTTGTGGTTTGTGTTTGGATTATTGTACGGTTGGAAGATCCAAACATGGCCCATTATAAGATTTCTAACAGAGTCAGTCACTTATTGATTTTTTTATCTGTTGGTATTTGATAGAATCCATGATGTCATGTGTCTAAACAAGATGTCCAGGACCTCCAGCAGAAATATAGGCCCACAACATCAAAAATACAGCAGTATATTTCATTGTACACATGGGGTACTTTTTATCCCTGTGTTCACCAAACCCATCTTGAGTGTTTGCTGCTAAAAAGCTCATTTTTTAGTTTCATCTGACCATAGAAACCAGTCCCATTTGAAGTTCCAGTCGTGTCTAATAACTGAATATGCTGGAGTTTGTTTTTGTTTGAGCGAGGAGAATATTTCTTGAAACCCTCCCAAACAACATGTGGTGATGTAGGTGCTGTTTGACAATTTATTTCAAGGTTTTCTGACCTCGAGACTCAACTATTTTCTGCAGCTCTCCAGCTGTGGTCCTTGGAGAGTCTTTAGCCACTCAAACTCTCCTTCTCACCGTGCATTAGGACAATATAGACACATGTCCTCTTCCAGACAGTTTCGTAACATTTTCTGTTTATGGGAAATTCTTAATTATTGCCCTGATGGTGGAGATGGGAATTTTCACTGCTCTAGCTCTTTTCTTAAAGCCACTTCACTAATTTGTGAAGTTCAATTATCTTTCGCTGCACATCAGAAATATATTCTTTGGTTTTTCTCATTGTGATGGATGATTAAGGGAATTTGGGCTTTGTTTTCCCTCCTATTTATATTTCTGTGAAACAGGAAGCCATGGAAGGATAATTTCATGTTCATAATCACCCTGGAGTGCTCAAAATTGTGAATATGAATGGGAATATACTTCAGAGAATTGTGTCCAACGTGTATTTGAGAAAAACATTTATTTCATAATGATATTTCCCCCCATTTTAAATTCTTATTATCCAATGAAAGGTTAAATTTTTGTGAATTTTTTAAATAAAAAGATCAAAAGGATTAACAATGCAGATACATTTTCACAGCCTTCTTTAATCATATTTACCAAAGGTGCCGATATTTTTGGCCATGACTGTATATATAAGTAGTACTGTTTCTTTCAGCCTTCTGATGTTCATTCATGTCCATTTCATGCTATAACTATTAGTAAAGTGGAAGAGATGATTGCTTCACGTGCTGCTTGAACCTAGACATCAATAAAATTAAAGCGTGCCAAACACAATTTGTAGTTTAAATTGTGTGAAAATGTATAGAATTTGAAAGTTGAGACTTTTATACTAAAAGTAACAGCACAAATCTTATTGCGATTATTGGAGGCACATGACAAGTAATATTTAGTGAATTTTCGTTAATGCATTAACGGAAAATCGCAGCCTTAGAGATCAATTCTGGGTTAATTAAAATCGATTAACTGATAATATCAACCCAGCCCTACTGTCTAGGGAGCTCTCTAGGTTCTGGAACAAAGCTTGTATCTACCAGCGCTACATAGCCGTGGTACCAAACGACACTCAGAAACGTCTATAAAACCTAAAAGCTGTACACAGTCCTTTCGTGAAACTAAAAATGACTAATGTGCAAGAAGCATGCTGACCAGAAGTAAAGAGATGATCCAGTGTGCAGTGAAGAGGGTCTGTGGCAGTGAAAGAGAATATGTGTCATCCGTTTCACTGACTAGATTCAGTCCTGGGAACTTGGTGAACCGGTGTAGTGCAGTCACATAGAGAAACGTCACTACAGGAAGACTCATGGAGGATACTCACAGAGACTGAAGAGAACTGGATGGCATGTGATTTCACACTCAGACGTTAGAGATTAGAGGTACAGAAAGGGATGGATGAAAACTTTGAGTCAGCAGAGGCAAACCTCTTGTTCTTCTGGTTTACCTACAAGACATTTTCTCTTGTGCCTCATTTGGACTCAAGTCTGGTTTCTTTCCCTTTGTACATCATAAGGTGAAGGAGGGGTTGTGTTTCCTGACTTCCTGAAGCAGGCGCTCTCGGTCAGTCAGAGCTTTCTCTAGAGCTGACTGGACATCTGTGAGCCTGGACTCCAGAGACTGAACCAACAGGGAAACAGAAACAGATGAGATTCTCAACTAGACAGCTCAGACACAAAAACACTCCTTTGAAACACACTATAAAGCCCTATTCAGACGGGACTAGTTTTACAGGGGCTCATTAGAGAAATTTGTCTTTCACAGACATACTTTGCGATATTAATCCCGTCCGAATCTGCCACGCCTGTGTTTTTCTCACACAACCTCTAATAATTCCAGAGCAAATTACCTTCTGTTTTTTGGCAAACTCTGTGATCCTCTGATAAAATTAATAACGTCTGAATGCGAATGTCTGTGATTGGCGACAATATTTTTTTCACAACACTTTTTCTTGTATGTTCTGGTCAACTCGAACTACCGTAGATGCTCTTACCGCGTGCATTTTTGATGTGTTTGCCTCCAAGGAAAGAAATAAAAAAATAATAACAATAAAATCAAGAACCAAATCACCTAAACTGTTAAGACTGGCAACTGTAAAATCAGTAATACTCAAAATGTTTTAATTGCATGTTTACCTTTATGAAAATTAAACATGGTTTTACTACAAAATTAAAAAAAATATATACAGTGCACAGCATAAATGAGTACACCCCCTCTGAATAAATATAAATATGTATTTTCTTAATGATCACTAATATAATTCATGGAAAGATGGCAAAATTGAAATGTATTAAACATATACTTAATAAAAACAACAAAATATATGCCAATATTTTCCGTAAGATAAGTAAATTAGCCAATTTTGTTTAAATGAAGGATTGCAGAAATGAGTACGTCCTAGATTTAATTCAGCAAATGTATAATATTGTAGTACTTAGCATGTCCTCCAGAACTTTAAGTATACTGCTCTGACCTTCTTGGCACGGAGTGTACAAGTTCATGACAAATTTTCACATCTGTCCTGTTTAACTCCTGAAGGACGACCTCCTTAAATGCTCTGCTCTTTAATGAGGAGTTTTGCTCATCTCGTCTCTACAGAATCCCCCACAGCTGCTCAAGAGTGCTAAGACTGAGTGAAATACATGTCCACTGAAGGATTTTCACCTTGGGAGAATGAATATCTTCATTGTCATGCTGAAAAAAATGCCCAACTATGCAGGGAATGAGGGGAGGGTAGCATCTATCACACAGTAGTGTGTGAATTGATGACAGCGTTGATAAAGCACAACTCCCTCACACCTTCAGCACTCACTCATCCCTATATAAGAGCTTTACCACCCCTGAACGTCACTGTGGGTACCAAGCACTTCTCACTGTACTCCTCCTCTAGCAACACCACAACATTTTGGATGCTTTTGGATCTGAAATGATTGACTTGGCCTCTTGAGAACAGAGTATGGATTCCCAGAAGTCTCTATTCTGTAAATATGTGCCTTGGAAGAGGTTAAATGAGTTTATTTTGCTTTGGCTAATTCTAGCGATGTCACTTCTGCAGGCTGCGTCATACTCTGTGAGATAAAGTGTCACTCTTTTAATAGCTTTTGCCGGCTCTGAGACACTTGCATGTTATTTCTCCTGCTCTTTTTCTAGCAAAAATTCACTCATCACTAAATGAAAACTTAAAGTGAAGACCTGATTTTTTCAGGAGCCTTGTCACAAGTCCATTGTTTTTGAATGTCGGTGCTACTTCTGCTATATTTTCACACTTAAAACAATAATTTGGTATTCCTCTTTTACCATTGTTCTTTTTTATGCTAAGAAATAAGTCACCTGGCAGTTCTGAGTCTGAGCATGATTCAGTGGGCTATATAACTACTATATAGCCCATACTATATAATATACTTTTAATTGTCATGAAATTATTTGTCTTTAAAAGTTTTGATTCAATATACTTGCCTGTTGATTAAAAATAACCTTAAACCTATACACTTTTTTTATACAAGTTTTATTTAGTAACTTTCAGGAGGGTGTACTCATTTTTGGAACACAACATGTTATCACTTTGATAAGAAAATCTTATTTTTGTTATAATAATTTTGACATTCTTCTTTGGTAATTGATCAAGCAGGCTTGTTGGAACATTATATCTCCAAAGAACCCTAACATGTCATCTAAGTAAAGAGTAATTGCTGAAATACTCATTTATGCTGTGCACTGTATTTAAACTAAAGTGACCACACATTAACCATGGTTTTGCTATACTAGCCATATAGCTTCACCATGGTATTCCTAGTAAAACTGTCATTATATTAAATGGTAATGAATCCGAATGACTATACACAGTGCACGCATTCAGAGCAGATGATCTCTGAAACACTGAGATGTACAAAACAGACCCTCTCACCTCCGTAATAAACACAGAGATGCTAGTCCCGTCCGAATTGGTACATGAAAATCGCAGACGTCAGGTGATAAGAATCAAAACTCAAACGTAGTTTAGAAAACTAGTCCCATCCAAATAGGGCTTAAGAGAAAATTTTAGAGAGCAGTTGTAGTAATACACCTTCACCCATAAATAATAAAAGACATTTAGGCTTCAGACATGTAATTAAGATATCAAATGCCGCTGTTGACATTTGAGAGTCTTTTCTTATCCTCAAAAGTAATTGTAGCCAAGCATTGGAAAATTACAATTACTCTATATCCTGTAGGCTTCAAAGGGTATCAACTAAAACATTTTTTATTTCTCTGATAAAAGGACACACACACAAAACATCTAAAATCTTATGGAAGCCCATTTTTGCCACATAAAATCAGGCTTTAAAAAAATATATCAAAATTATGAGATAAGTCATAATTATGACATGTCATTGACAAAAAACAATTCTGACACAAGTTGAAATTAATGACAAACATAATTGTCAAAAAAGTAGAAATTGACATGTCAATTATGATAAAGTTGATCTAAAAAATTAAAATTATTACAAAAACTCAATGACAATTTTTTTTTTATTTTGTCATAAATATCTTTTGTCTTTTTTTTTTTATCTCAATCCACTTCTTTCTTTATTTTTTATTTCAATTCCAAGTTTTATCTCTGAATTTTGACTTATATCATAATTATGATATACCAAAGCATAATTTTTCTTATGTGGCAAAAATGGACTACCGTTCAAAGCTTTGTGCTTGGAGGGAAGTTGTGGCCTAATGGATAGAGAGTTGGACTTGTAACCCGAAGGTCGCGGGTTTGAGTCTCAGGTCCGGCAGGAATTGTAGGTGGGGGGAGTGAATGTACAGCGCTCTCCATGACTGAGGTGAGACCCTTGAGCAAGGCGAAGCCCCAACTGCTCCCCGGGCGCCGCAGCATGTTGGCTGCCCACTGCTCCGGGTGTGTGTTCACTGCTGTGTGTATGTGCACTTTGGATGGGATAAATGCAGATCACAAATTCCGAGTATGGGTAACCATACTTAGCCACATGTCACTTCACTTCACTGTATAATTGAAATATGGTGCGTCACACTAGGTTTGATGCCAACAAAATCAAAAGTAATTTGGGTTTCTATTTTCTATGTCCAAACTGACATCATGCATCTGGAAATGCCACGTTCAAATTAATCGGTCTTTGTCAGGTGACGTCACACTCATGAGAATCAAAGTGCATTTTGGGTATCGCCGCCATTTGTAAGGTATCAAAGCCGAGGTGTTCTGTAGTTGAAGAATTTTCTTTTTCATTTGCTTTAAAATGGTACGTTCTTGTTGTGTTAAAGTCTGAAATAGTGAATTACATGATAGAAAAGGTCAAAAATTCACCACGAAGAAAGATATTTTAGGTCTCACACTTGAAAAAAAGACTAAACAACAAGAGGTCGGCGCGTTGGATGGCCTGGGCTGCAGCGGCGATATAAGTAAAGTACTATACAGGTATGCCAAACTTGGGAACCTTTATTACATGGGTTCTCAACTCTGGCCCTTGAGGTCCACTTTACTGCAAAGTTGAGATCCGACCCTAATAAAATACACCTGAACAGGCTAACCAAGATCTTCACGATTACTAGAAAGTTACAGGCAGGCGAGTTTGATTGAGGTTGGAGCTAAATTCTACAGGAAGTGGACTCTCACTTCATTTTAAATACCTTATGTTACCTCATGCACCTCAGACTGGATCTGCCTGTACAAACACTGTTTCAGACAAATGTGACAGGCACAAAATTATGCTTCACTAGTTTGTGGAGTCCTTTGGACACAGTATAGCAATGATTGACTGTTTTGAGATTTCCACAGAGAAACCATTCAGTGTGAAAGTGTGTCAAAATGGGGTAAGGCTTAATGGTAACAAACAGGGTAAGGCTTAATGGTAGAGACTCACATGATGTAATTACTAACAATTGTGTAAATCAATGGTAGACAAAAACAGAACATATAAGTGGATAAATAATATACGTTTTTATACTGTAAACAAGATAATCATATATCCAACGAGGTTGGAGGCAGCGCGGCACTCAACTTTTTGTGTCAGGTAGTATGGATCAGTGTTACTTGTTAATCATCAATGACAAATTATATAAATTACGGTTCCTAAAACAATTTGCTGAGATTATCTCGGTACCGTATCTACTTGGTTTGCATCCGTTTCTCCAGTACGACGATTTAATCAGTCTTTACTGCACGGCTCTGTACACATTCACTGCTCAATGCAACGCCTCGGTGACGTCACACATAATAAATGCACGTGACTGACAAAGACCGATTGTGAGTGAAAATGAGATTTAAAACTACGATAGGGGCAGATGTTCTGTTTAACATCTCAAACAGGCCAAACACATAAATAATGCAACATTACATTGTGTATAATAATTTTCTAATATACGATACCTTGTTTTTCTCCTCAGCTCTAAAGCAGGATTGGCCAGCTCTATCTTTGTCCCCGTCTGTCTCAATCCCTGATTGGCTCTGTGCAGCTGCATGCGTAAAAGTGAAACAGAGGAAGCAAGTGTTAGTTTAACAGGTGACAGCACAGATATCCTGTAATCTGAGCAACTGCTGTAACCCAAACCCAAAGGACTCACGTCTCAAGCTGAGGATTCCATCATCCAAACGCTCCAGCACAATACCGTCCAGAGAGAAAAGCACAGGAACTGGTTGAGGAGCGGTCGGATAGACACGAGGACCATCATCCTGTCAGAAAGAGAGAAAACAGAACAGAAATCACTTGTCTTGTATGTAAATGTTGAAGCTTGTCCATTAACTGATCAACTGATAATCTATGAAAGGGAATGGCTAGTCTTCCATTAGCTCGGATTATGGGCATCATTTGACCCTTATTCTCACCTTTAGTGTAATAGCAGTGTCCCGTAACCACAGTCTCATTGGCTGGGGGTCTGCGCTGAGCTCATCCTCCAGGAAGGGTCCCAGCATGTTTAAGGTAGAAGCCAGGAGCTCTGCTTTGCACCCTGTCAAGCACATTTCCATGAAGCCCATGCTCTCAGACAGAGGAGAGTGTCTGCCTGCACGTGGCCCAATCTCCATCCTGAGGGCCGCTGCTGGGGGACAGGAGAGAGGCCGATGCCCGGGAGACAGAGGGCCACTTGGAGAGGAAGAACCGGCTGTTGTGAGAAAGAAAAAAAAAATGATGTTTTAAGAAAACGTTGTGGTAAATAAGTGCCATACTGCATGTATCTGCACACATCAGATTGAGAATCAGTTACCATATAAATGAAGAGTGTGAGAGAGGTAATTATACAGGGTGGCTGCAAAAACAGATTAACATATGGTTGGAGGAGCAGATTGCATGCTTGGAGTCGTGAATAATTAGAGGTTGGAGATGCAGAAGTTCTTGACTTCATATCCAGGGAGTGAAAAGAGACATACCATGAGTACTATGGGTGTGCCACCTGATCTGCACCTAAACATGAAGATCCAATTTCACCAGTGTTTAGTACCATGTGCAATGTGTTTGTGCACAGGGATTGTTTTTCTTAAAGGAATAGTTCACTTAAAAATGAAAAATTTGCTGAAAATGTACTCATTCCCAGGCTATTCAAGATACAGAGGAGTTTTTTATGGGTTTTTTGTTTCTACACTGGAGAAAGAAAAATTATGGATAGAGGAGTCATATTTTAGCTCGGAAGCATGCTTTGAATAAAAAAAAAAAGTCTTGATGGATTTGTTTCTTTTTATTTTTTTGTTTTGGAGAATTCTTTATTCAGTAACATATTTGTGATTTTCATACAATCTGCTTACACCCAACTGATGGTGAAGTTTAAGGGTGGACGATTATGCTTTCTTTATTTCTAATCATATGTTTCTGTATGAAACACATCATACAAATTTATACAAAATCACCACCTTGTAAAATAGTCGTTTCTCATGTGATCAGGTTGGATGCACCTGTAATCCACAGCACCTCTACTCTCTTGTTTGTGTCATATTCGCATGTACGTTTGTCAACTTTTTAAAAGCTAAATTAGCACAAGGCCATTCAAAAACCGAGGGTCAGTTGTGGTGCTCCGTGAATGTGATCACCAATGGTATCTTGTGAATGTTTGGCCATGAGATTTATGTAAACATTCTTGTGTCTTAAAGGTGCTGTATGTAGGATTTTGACTATACTAAAGCATAAAAATACCATAATATGTTTGCAGATATTTAAGAAACAGGCTAAGTTAACATACTGGTTTATCTGAAAAACAATGCTACAGTCAGTTATTCTCCTTTGAAAATGTGCATTCCGGCCCTGAATGTCTGTGTTTGTTATGGTTTGGGAAACCCGCACACTGCCAGTTTACCCAATTGTATTTCGGCATCACGGTTTGCCAGTTGGCGGAAAACACATCGTATTTAATTGTATTCATCGTCATGTGCACTCGTTTCTGTTGGTGTCCTTAATCTGGCAACCCCCGTGTGCGTCAAGTCTGAGAAGGAGGGACCGGGTGAAAAAAACCGTCTCCAATAATTTGAATTTGAACTGCAATACCTAGTTCAACCGCTGGGTGTCAATCCTACATGCAGCACCTTTAAGTTAATGTAAACAGACGGGGCAAAAAAAGTGGTCAAATATGCCCAAATAATAATAAAAAAATAATAATTAGGCCTTGAAGTGTAAAGAGTCAAAATGGCATATTGGCAATATTTTTGTATTCACATTTATGTTCACATTTAGCATCCTAACCCTGTGTCAGTGCCAGTCCTGTCAGCAGGTCTGTGACTTTATGGTTGCCATGTTGTTTAGGCACAAGCTCTTGGGCTTCCAGCGCCACCACGATATCTTCACCACGCATCTCTGTTAGACACCCCATTCGACTCAGACACAGAACTAACACAGACACCTGTGAGAAAAAAAGTGTTCATTAAAAATCACACAACCAACTATGATCAAAGTAAATGCTGTTGATCAATCATGACAGTACTGATTGATTACTAAACTTTCCCTCACTGATTAGTAAAGTACCCATCTACTTTTTTTCCACTGGCATCAAACCTGACACAATTTTACTCTTTGAATATATGCAAATGTGACAAACACAGACTGACAGGCTCCTAGTTACAATGTTTTCAATGTAACTGACATTTTTAATGTACAATGCAATTAAAATGCTAAATCAATATGTAAACTGTTCTCATTAATCCAGTTCTTGAAACTTCTGAAATAATTATTTTTCTTAGTTAATTTAGGAAACTGAGGAAAAACAATAAATATACAGCAGAAAAACATATATAGCAATAAAAGTCAAAGTAAAATATATAATTTATAAAAAAAAATAATAATTTGTAATTTTTCAGAGATTTGCACAATGAGCACTGCTTTCACAACACAGTGTCAAGATGCATTTTCTAATGATCTTCTATTCAGAGGACAAGTGGCAGGTGTTTAGCCATCTAGATGTGCTACAGATAAAAGCTCACCATATCTTGAGCAATGTCTTCAGTGCTCTGGGACAGAGAGCTGCTGAGGTCTGCTGATGACCCGCCTTCTGTTCCTGGAGCTGGACTAACACAGCTGCCGGAGACACCTGTACCATTAGGACGCAAAGACTCCACACCGGACTCTGAATCACAGCAACACAAATACACATGACTTAGACGCTGACAGCTTTAGTTATAGCTTTTAAAATGAAAGTGCAAGTGCTGTACCAGAGTCCATGAGGATGACAAAGCTTTCACTGATGTCACTATCAATGGACAAGCCATCGTCCGCCAGACTACTTTCTAAAATGGCACTGTCACAGGAATTTTGGGAAGGCGACTGTTTCATGGACTGAAGCCGCAGGTTCCCCATTATGGAGGGACTGGACTCTTCTGGCCGTGCACTTTGCTCCCTACGGAAGTCATATCAACACATGACACTTGAGTTGAATTTCAAGTCATTAACCACACTGGCAGGAAGAGTAGAGGAGAGGAAGAGTAACTGATTAAACAGTAAAGGGATAGTTAATTAATTAATCATTAATTACTATTCTTCATGTCATTCTAAACCCATAAAATTATTAATTTTGGAAACACAAAAAGGATATTTGTAATGAAACTTGAGAGACTTCTCTCCCTCCATTAAAAGTCAATTGCACCAGAATTTTATGTTTCAAAAAGTTCATAAAGACCTACAAGTATAATCCATATGAATTGAGCAATTTAATTTGCAAATAATTAAAAGGAGACCTATTATGCCCATTTTTACAATATGTAATAATACGTCTCAGGTGTCCCCAGAATGTGTCTGTGAAGTTTACGCTCAAAATACCTTACAGATCATTTATTATATCATTTTGAAAATGCCTATTTTGAGTGGAAACAGAAACACGCTGTTTTCGTGCATGTCTCTTTAAATGCAAATGAGCTGCTAGCCTGCTGCTCCTCGCCCCCTTTTCCAGAATAGTGCTGTGCCTTTACAGCTCGTTCCTCAGATACTCTGCTAAAAAAAACATCTGTTTGGTTTTGATTATCATGTCTTTCGCGCTAAAATCATGTGTTTTAAACCATGTTGGGACTCTAAATAGTGTTCTGTGCTCGTCAGTGCAGCCAAAGACAGAACAGTTAGCATGCTTTGCTCAAACTTTTGCCGTGGCATTAGAACTGGTTCACTGTTGTCACTTGCGAAAACACAATGGTGGCACCGTGGGTGGAAACTTGCAGATTAAGGGGCGGTATTATTATAATAAGATCCCCTTTCTACGTCACGGGGGGAGCGAAATCTGAGCAGCTTGTTTTTTCACAAGCTTGCAGAGAAAGGCTTACCAAAAAAAATGTACTGGGTTGATCTTTTTCACGTTTTCTGGGTTGGTAGAAGCACCGGGGACCCGATTATAGCACTTAAACACGGAAAAAGATTTTCATGGTATGTCACCTTTAATTTAGGCTTTTCTTTCCGAATAAAATTGCACATTTGTTCATGTACGTCTAGCAAGCACGTTTACTCTATTTTAAACATTCTATGTATTGCTGATCAATGTGTTTTTGTTAATAAAAAAAGAGAATTACATTCATCTATCACAAAGTGATCAAATCTTTTCAGAAGACTGATTTAACCGCTCAATTTATATGGATTACTTTTACGATGTCTTTCCAAACTTTCTGACAGTTTCAAATACAGCCCAGTGTGTCTTCCTAAATATAGACATTCACTAGAATAGCCACAAGCAGTATCAGCTCTTTTCAATTATGTACTGTGTGCACTGCATGTGAGCTCATCTAAAAGATGACCAGATATTCAGAAACAAAAAATACATTCTTTCGAGCTTAACCACAAATTAAATGGCTCTGATCAGGCGATAATTTCTAGGATGGAGTCAACAATGGCCAAGTGATAGAACAGTTTTTTTTTTAGTTTTTTTATTAAATTAGAAACTGAAAGAGTTCATCAGCAGTCCAAGGAGATAAAATGTGAACAGCAAAATTATCAGTTTCAGCCACTGTAAGATATACCAGATTTTCCATATCAATCCTAAAATCAAAACCAAAGCAATGCAGATGGCTCAAAGCTCTTACTTGTTTTGAGAAGTGAAGAGTTTAGTCATGCCAGATCCTCGGCTCAGGATGCTGAAGGCATCTTTCGTGATGGACAGCGCACCCTTGGTGAGATCCAGGGAAGCGCTGAGTGCGTCTTTGGTGACACCTTTAGTGGCATTCAGGGCACTGGACAGCTCCCCCTCCAAGCTGAAAGTGGAGCTATGACGGGACAGTAATGCAGGATTCCCTGGAGAAAGCGGAGGAGACGAGGAAGTAACGGCGGCCTGAGCTTCATCATCCTGCCCCGTTGGTACATCAATTCCTTCTTCAACGGCTTCACAAGCCTCCTCTACCGAACCCTCCTGCTCAGCATCATCCTCTTGACCCTCATTCCCACCTGTCCCACTGTCCTCCAGCAGGCCAGGCTCACCAGCGTGGTGGGATGGCGACAGATCAGAGTCGGTCAAGCTAGGACTGTCCGTTTCCTCAGGAGAATGGGCTTCTTCTACTGGCTCAGATGTTGCAGGAGGAAGCAGTAGAGCAAGTTCTATCACCTCCATTAGGATTGAGACACAAACCGAAGGGGGATCTGATGGTTTATGTTCAGGTTCTCCCAAACCCTGGATGTCCTTGGTTAAATCTCCAGCTAGTCGGGCAAGGTAGTCCTTCATCCGCAAAAGAGCTACCAACTGGTAGTGGTTGAGCCACATTTTGACAGGAGTAATGGATTGGGCTAAGATATGAATGGAGGCCATGGGAGAGTTGACTAGATTGTCGGTTTGGTCAATTTTACTAGATATGACGTCATTTACACCCTGCAGTGAGTCTAGGAGGAGTTGTTTGGTAGACCCGCTTGGGGATTTTGAATCGGCATCTATATTCGAACAATGAGAGTCCTTTTTGAAGGCAGAAGGGCGGCACATCCACAAGGACATGGCAAAGGGCTCCACGAACGGAAGAGCTTTCCCTTTGAGCCCTCGACGAGCCCCCTCAAATCCAAGAGTCACTCGGGACAGACTGACAGACCAGACGTCCCGAGAGCGAGAGGGACGTTTGTGCGCTAATGACAGGGACTTGTTTTCCAGACAGTGTTGAAGGAATGCAGACGGCAGGGGATGGAGGACGCTCTGATCGCGAGGGAAAGGTTGGCTTGCCGTGGGATGGAAGAAAGGGCGGGCGGAGAAGCTGCTGTAGGTGCTGCTGAGGTCCGGATGGGAACCGTGAGGAGTGTGGCATGTGTTGCTGAGGACGATCTGAGGAAGGCTGATGCTCAGTGACTGTGGGCGGTCTGGGTGATCCAAAATAGAGGATTCCAGAGGAATGATGAGCTGAAAAGAAAGAAGTTTCAGCTAAAACACATGCAAAATATTATCGAATAAGAAAAGATATGGAGTTTTTTTTTTGAGGCTTTAAGTATAAATCATGTTACTGAACCAATTTTTTAAAGGGGTCTATTAAAAATGGGAATGTCTATAGCTGTTTCCATCACCCTGTTTTTATGCACATTTTGAAGTATCGCATAAGAAACGAGTGATGGAAATGGCAAATAAAAGATAAAAAAATCCCTTAATTAGCCAAACAGTTTTTACGCTCGCTTGAGGTGGTTATTGACTTGTGTGAAAAAGGGAAGATAAAAACACATTTGTGACCCTGGACCACAAAATCAGTCTTAAGTGTAAATTTTTCGAAATTGAGATTTATACATCATCTGAAAGCTGAATAAATAAGCTTTCCATTGAAGCATGGTTTGTTAGGATCGGACAATATTTGGCCGAGATACAACTATATTAATATCTGGAATATGAGGGTGCAAAAAAATCTAAATATCGAGAAAATCGCCTTTAAATTTGTCCAAATGAAGTTCTTAGCAATGCATATCACTAATGAAAAATGAAGTTTTGACATATTTACGATAAGAAATTTACAAAATATCTTCATGGAACATGATCTTTACTTAATATCCTAATGATTTTTGGCATAAAATAGAAATGGACAATTTTGACCCATACAATGTATTTTTGCCTATTGCTACAAATATACCCCAGCGACTTAAGCGACCCCAGGTTTTGTGGTCCAGGATCACATTTACCGCATAAATTCCTCCATGCGCACCAAAAAAAAAACATGTGACTTTGCGCTATGGGACATCTCGTTGCACAGCATCTGAAATGTTACGGTCATTCTTAAATGCCCGAGCTAAGTCTGCCAAAGTATTTCTGTATAATTGCCTTCAAGAACTGTCTTACATGACTGTGTTCCCAAACACCAGGCATCCACCTCCGAAAGTAATGACCGCGTTTATTCGTCTGCTCGCTCTGAGGCGCAAGTAATTTATTATATACGAAAACTAATATATTCAGTAGCTTATCCTACATTTCTTAGTGATATTTAGTCTCAGTTTATCAGGAAGTGACGATTTTGTTCTCTTTGACTCGTTGGATGGAAACGGTGCTTATTCGCAAATGTTTTATGCAATATTCCAGTTTTGCATACAAGTTAAATTCGCAACTTTGGATGGAAACCTGGCTTACGATAAAGAAAAGGAAAATTATTTTTAATAAGTAGCACCAAAACCTTCTTAGGAACATTTGTATTTCCCTTTTATGAAACATTTCTTTCAAAGCACATAAGATCTGTTGGTTTACCTTCAGCTGTGTTGCATCCAGGCGGATATCGATGTGTTCGTCTGTCTTGCTGCTGTCCTGGAGGTGATAAAAGGCTTTGACCTGATCTAGTGTCCTGTGTAGACCCCGTGAGAACAGAGTCATCCACAAGACACTTGGGGCATCCAGACACAGCTGTAGACCATTCAGTTGGGCATAAAGATTAGAGCAGGGAGCTAGAGAGAGAGAGAGGCGGGGGCAATGGGAGGAAAATAAAAAAGATTAGATTTAGATAAATTAAACTCTTTCCCACAAAGACAGATCAACCTTCACACTGCAGTCCAACAAGAATGTGAGTTTGTTAACATGAATGATATGCATTAACCATAGTGATCAATGAATGTGAAAAATCATAGCTAACGCACCAGGAAGTCCAGGGTTATCAGGGAAGTAGTATTCAGTGAACTGAAGGTGAATTGCAGGAGTGTTGTCTGGGAGATGTAAGGATTTGCGGTTGCAGGACAGGAGAGACTGTGTTCTCTTGCTGTGACGGCCTCCAGTGGACACCTACAGCAACAGATGGGGTTTTAATAACAGATATGTTTTATTTATTTATTTATTTATTGACTTTAGCTTCTCAAAAAAGGTGACCAGCTTTTGTCACACAGTGTGTTTAGTTACATTTAAATTATTATTTAAAAAGCAAAACTCATAGCCAGATAAATGACCATTAAAAAAAAAAAAAAAAAAAGTTGTCTCTTATGCTCACCATGGCTCCATTTATTTGATTAAAAAGATACAGTAAAAACAGTAAAATTTAGATTTTATTTTTACAATTTAAAATAAATGTTTTCTATTTGAATATATTGTAAAATGTAATTTATTCCTGTGATCAAAGCTGTATTTTCAGCATCATTACTCCAGTCTTCAGTGTCACATGATCCTTCAGAAATCATTCTAATATACTGATTTGCTGCTCAAGAAACATTTATTATCATTACACAGTTTAACACAGTTGTGCTACTTCATGTTTTTGTGGAAATGGTGATATATTTTACACCAAACATTTGAACTAGGGACAGAACATTAAATCATTTCTTATACTCGAGGGTAACATTTATCTATTTATTTATCTTTTTCCCCACATTTTCTGTTTATTCACCCTTGATAACTTTGAGAACTGTAAACACGAGAAAACATGCATTATATCATAAGTGACAGCACTGATGAAATGTTCAAGCCCTAAGGATGCATGACATTAAAAATTAAACTGTCACATTGTCTTGTCGAGGCTCATTTTTGGTATTCTCATTAAAAAAATACTAAATCCATGAATGTATCAGAGATTCTTTACACACATTTTCTGAATTGGTGTGACGTGTCCAATTTATCTCAATGAAACTCATCAAAATTGTCATCTTGCCCTTGAACTTCCCATTTCTACTCTTAATTTGATAACCAAAGCATAACATCAGCAACACATCACATGCTGCTTTATTCTGGTGATGCAAAAAGGGATGACAAGCAGATTTCATTTGCCCGGCGAGTCTAATTTTGGACAGAACTGACTTGTGTCACATAAAAAGCACGAGTATACAAGCTTGTGGTAAAATAGTAAAAACAAATACAAATACAGTCTCTGTGTATGTCTATGCACAACAGAACAAATTCATTTCAGACTTTTACGATAAAACGGTTTGTTGTGATATGCTTAGACATCTAAAGTGTTGTTCAAATTACACATTATCTACACGAGCGATTCAAAAACTAATTTAAACCTGGAAATAAACTGAAAGGTAAATATACTTTGAAAAATATGGTTTAAAATTAATTTTAAAAATACATTAAGTTACAACAAAGGAAAAACAGATGGACTTTTATAGAAGAATATAAAGGCTGTTATTCTCAAGTGTGATTTCTCAACGATTTCTTTATGTTTGTGTAGAGATGTCTCAGACCTGATGGATGTCCAGATCGTCCACACGGATCACCATACAGCTGGAGCGAAGTCTCTTCAGTGAAGATCCTGAGGACGGGGCGGCTGCTGAAGTACGCCGGGAGGACTGAGACCGCTCAGGACTGAAATTGGACAGCGATTCTCCATCTGCGTAGCACAAAAGACCAATTCATTACTAAGAAACTAACACAATAAAGCAAACTCTCAAAAGCAAACATAACCAGAGATGTTCATGTCAAATACATCCATTTTTTGAGGAACCGATGCATCACTTTATATATATATTTTTTTTTTAGTGTTTAGACTGTAAGAACTGTTTTTTAAAAGAGAAAACTCTAAGGTAACATTAGCATAAAGGAACAAGTTGCTACACTTTGAAGAAAGATCAAAATTAAACTTTTTTTTTTTTTTTTAATAATGTGCACTGATGAATCATTCACAATAACACCAACATTTATTGTTGGATTCGGGATGTGTATACATTCAGAGAACGCTTACCCTTGATTTTTTTGGCCGGCGAGTCCTTCGCGGACACATTTGGTTCTGAATGAGGTCCAGGGATGCCCAGATCCTCCACCCTCCTCTGAAACTCCTGCAGCAGTTTGGCCGCCCAATGAGCACGAGACTCCATCGCCCCGCAGTGACGCTCCCAGTGCCGACAGCCATCACCTGTACAGCACAGCATATGCCACTAATCAACACACGTCTCTCAACCACACATCTGGCTCTTACCCTACAGTCAGCCATTCACACAATACACTGACTTCAAACACAGTTATAACCTAAACATGAAAGCTCTATTTAAAAGCTTGGGAAAAATTCAATATATTTTATTCAACAAGGATGCATCATATTAATCAAAAGTGACAGTAAATACATTTATAATAATACTAATCAAATCAGCATATTAGAATGATTTCTGAAGGATCATGTGACACTGAAGACTGGAGTAATGATGCTGAAAATACAGACTTCTTTCAAAAACTTATAAACTGAGATAGAAAAGTATAATGAAAACCTCTGAAGCACAACTCAGTAGAGTATGTATAATTTGAGCTCATATGAACAGCAGTAGAGTCACCTGGCCTGTGGAACGGGTAATAGTCACAGCCCAGCTTCCGGAAGGTCAGCTGCATCGCGCCCTGCGTGCCTGGAGGTGGAGCTTCATCTGTGTGTACAGCATAAATCACATCCGCTAGCCCTTGTCTTGATGAAATATCTAACTGCTAACAACATAAGTTAGTTTAGCTCATTCAAATATTCATGTGGTTCCAAACCTGCATGAGTTTCTGTCTTCCAAGGTATTTATTTGAATGTCCAAACTGCTCTTTTTCATAAAAAGGACAAAAATGCATCATTTAAGAAAGTGGTTTAAATTCATCCCGTTTCTGGCATTAACAGCTCCACTGATTTTCATTGTTTGGAAAACAGCAGCTTTAACATTTTGTTAAATGTCTCCCTTTTTGTTTTCCACAGAAGAAGAAAAAAAGTATGGGTTTGCAATGGCATAAGGGTGAGTGAATGACAATAATGTCTGAATTTGAATTCTCGGTGTTAACGGTGATCAAAATTCATTACCGGACTCTGAGGATCTGTCGTTGCAGATATGCAGGTCGAGTCGGGAGATGAAAGTGTGGTAGGATGATTCTTTAACATCGTGGAGGTCAAAACGCTGGGCCAGTGTGCCAGGGGTCCCGACCGCTTCGGGTGGAGGAGGTTCAGTCCACAGAGAGTGGATCCCAGGAGAGGGAGGCGCAGTCTGATGAACAAATATAGTAAGACATAAATAAACACTCAAGCCCTGTCTGAGTCATTCACAGGGAGCGCCTGATGCAGAATGGGCTGCTCCTGCTGAGCTGTTTTGTAATAACAATTGTGTCCAAAAGCCACACTAAAACCACCAAAACCTGATTCATGAAGCCCGAGCCAGCTGCAGCATAAGACAAGGGTTTCATTTTTGATCTTAAAACATCAAGTGCCAATAAGAAGAGTATCTGATGAATCATTAAGCTGTTTTCATAACAGACTGATTAAAGGGCACAGTGCGGCACCTGTAGTGTTTCAGCAGCCATGTTCTTCCTCTGCTGGGTGGACTTCTCCATGGCTTCACTCAGAGACTTGGCGTAGTGGATGATGGCCTTGAGCTGAGAGTCTGTCAGCACCCACAGCAGATCATCCAGTATAAACAGCAGCTTAGAGGCCAAGACATTACAGTCCTTCACCTGAGATGAGGAGAGATAAGTAACGTCAGCACAGAATGCATTTGATTTCATTCTGATAAAAAAATAAATAAAAAATTCTGTATTTTTCATATCACTGTATATATTGCAGAAAAATCAAATATCAGTTTTTTTTTCCAATATCGTACAGCCCTAATTCTGATGATTATGAAAACAGTGATTTGATCTTAGTTCCAGTATACAAGAGTAAAACACAATAAAATCAGCAGCAACAGATGATGCCCTATCAAGCAATCTCGAAATGTCAAAAATGTAACATTAATGTGAAATGAATGAAAAATGCAATAAAAATTTCTCTAAATTAGGGCAAAAATCTACTTTTTTGACAAAAATGGCCAGAATCTTCCAAGCAAGGTGCAAAAACTATGTACACTTTGCAAATAGTTTGTAGTTAGTACGCATTGTTAATAAATCACCCGGAGAAATTTCCCCTCCCATCGGCGCTCTTTTAGAATTGTGCTCTCGCGCTAATTTGCCCTGTTTAGTAAAACTGGCCCCAAAACCGTACCCTGCGTTTGAGAGCGATGCGTATACGCCCTTGATTGGTAATGAGGCGCAGTGGCGTGCTGCCCAGATCCTGCTCATCACTCTCAATGGCATCCGCCTCTATGCGCAGACTCTGCCAGTTGATCTCCTTGAACGTTAAGACCTGCAGGACACCAGAGACTGTGTGAGGATGAGACATAACATGCAATGAAAAACATGAACACACACTCAGCTATGAAATTGAGACCTGACTTTTGATT
Organism: Acrossocheilus fasciatus; assembly: GCA_036784905.1. Lineage (NCBI taxonomy): Eukaryota > Metazoa > Chordata > Actinopteri > Cypriniformes > Cyprinidae > Acrossocheilus > Acrossocheilus fasciatus. The sequence goes on from CM071960.1 coordinate 5,774,152, forward strand.
TTTTTTTTTTTTAAACACTTACCAATTTTCTATAAAGATATCATCTGGTCAAGCACATTAACTGAACCAACCTGATCTTTTTCTATTTTGATTTCAGCTAAATAAAGTTTATGATAACACTATTATCAGATCTTATTGATAAGTTAACATGCGTCATGTAAATGCAAGCTTGTGAAGATTTTAGTGTTTTAGTGTTTCCATCTTTATTTTATATCATTGTCATGTACATAAATGTTATCATTAAATTACTGTGTAAACGATTTGCAAGATTTAAGAAATGCTGTATTAGATACTATAGTATGCAATATATTTTATGTAAACAATTTTTTTATTTATTTTGGATGCGATTAATCGTTTGACAGCACTAATATGATTAACTTTTCCAGATTCATTTCATATAATATAAATATAAATATATATATATAAAAAATAAATAAATAAATATATATATATAAATAAATATTATATATATATATATATATATATATATATATATATATATATATATATATATAATATTATATATATATATACACATAAATATAAAAATATAAATATATATATATACACAAATATAAAAATATATATATATAAAAAACTATATAAAAAATAAAGGAATTTTCACTAAATGACTCGGGGAAAAATGAATCTGGAAACAAAATTTGGTGATTTTGTAGGGGACTGTATCTGCACAAAAAAATACAAGTAATAATTTTAAAAAATACGTTTGAGTGTGGACTTCATGGACAGTTAAAAAAAACTCATGGGTTTTCATCTCTCATTCAAAAAGCCAGTAAAATAATAATTATTTTGATTAATGTGATTATAAAAAAATACTATTGTAATGATACTATTGAAATACTATTGTACAGCCAAATAAATAAACTGAATATTTAATAAAATAATAATAATTTTATAATATAAATGTAAAATTAAAATAATAATATTTACATTAGGCAAAAACAATTAATCAATTGATGATTGTCTGCTGTAAATACAATTAATTTTATTTACAAATTTATTCTCATTATTGTGTATATATATATATATATATATATATATGTATAAATTTAATGTAAAATGTATTCTTATTCCAAGCATATTTTATGATATATAATCCTATTTATTATTTGATTATTTAAATCTCCTTTTTAAAAATAGGAGAATAGATGCCCTATCCACCTTTTTCTTGCCGTAAAAATATTTTTAGCTGAACAAAACAGTTCGTTTTGCTGCTTGATATTGAAAATTGGTGTGTCTTACGATATTAGTTTAATGTATTATATTAATTATGATCACACTGGTTTGTAGTGCAAACAGTTTTACCGTTTACTGCACGTTGTTATTCTTCTCGTTATTTACCTATAGCGGCTAATGAACGGTAAGGCTTACTTCCATATTGCATTGTATTGCATACCTGCTGCTGCCTAATAAAGACCCATTTCGAATGTGTATGTGCTTTTCTTCTCTTTCTGCTCTCACTCGCTGTGGTGGAGCAGTTATGAAGTATTGTTCTTTCAAATACTTTCCAGCATTTCAGAAATAAATAAGCATGCATTACACCGAAGTACAAGTTACTGTACGGTGTTCGGGAGTGCTCAAAAAGGCTTTAAACACTGAATTTTGAATCAATTTCTTCTCATAAACTCAGAGATGTGGATTCAGACGGCAATTAAATTACCACACGACCTTGGTGTTTGTCAAAAAACAGTAGGTAATTCGGCCGAGGATCTTTACGCGGGTGGAGAGAGAAAAACACCGACATTCTGGATTCGTACGGCACTAAAATCACCAACTACCCCCTGTAAATGGTGAAAATCACTTACGTCCCCGAGAAACAATTACCGTCCGAATAGGGCTTATGTGTGTATATTCATTATGTATAGATAAATACGCACACCTGTATATTAAAGGAAAAATATGTTAGATTTAAATATAAAATATTTATATATATATAATATAAATGATAAAGTATTTACATACAATACATACAAATATTCTTTTAAATATATACATATGTGTGTGTGTATTTTATATACATAATAAATATACACACAGTACTTTTATTTTGAATCAATTAATCATTTTTCAGCACTAATTTACATCTTAAACTTTTATTATGGGGTGACTGCTTAAAGTTTCTTCTTTGTTGGTAAAAGGTTTATAAATGCTTCTCATTTCAAATCTGTTGAAATTAGTGACGCAGTATCACATTTGCCAAATCACAATTTTTATTTTTAATTATTATACTTTTATATCATGCAGCCTAGCTGAACAGCTAGGCTGACTTCACTGACTTCATCTCGCCTACCGACGTCATGCTTCAGCGGGCGGCGTAACCCTGATGGCTGCGGGCGAGCAGAAGCACAGCTCTATACTGAGAGAGCATGAGAGGTCAACATCCATCTTACATCTAACTGCATTATCGCTTAGGATAGGCTGGTTTAGAAGATCTGGCAACCCGAATATACTCTTCATATATCAAAATGAGTGGCCTGATTTCATTATCTAATGGCTGTCTGGAAAAGTAATTAAGCGGGGACTTTTCATGAGCATGTGCTTCTGTGAGCGAAGAAAAAAGCAAGTGAAAGAGGAACAAGAGGGGAGAAGTGAAGTGTAGAAACACTTTGATCTGACAGCTGTTGATCTCTAAACTATGACGGTGCTGCACTTTGTCCCCTTTTGGATTATGTAACCAAAGCTATTTTTCTCCATAATGATTCACTTGCTCTTTAAAATTAAGAAATGGACAGTTAAATGTGCTTCACCCTGGGTTTCACCTCTGGGTGATCCCTTGTAATGCCACAAAGGCACATTTCTGCACTTCTTCAAGGTAAATGTGGCAAGTGTCGATAACCTCGGGTGCTTCTGCCAGCAGGTGTCAGACGCGTCAAATTGAGCGCTCAGTGTGCCAGGACGGTCCACACCATGTACACTGAAGCGTAAACCTGATACTCTGGCGCAAAACAGGTACTCTGGTGTATGTCTGTACCGTACCTCTCCTCTCTTCGGATGTGTAATGCGTGTGGAGCTCAGGTCGCTCTTCTGCCAGTTGGGATTGAGGCTGCAGCCCTGGAGCTGCCAGAGCTCAAAAGAGGCGTGAAACGCTCGGGCCTGAACTTTAATCGTGATGGAGTTGATGATCACAGACATTCCCTCCACGACCTTCTCAGCAAAGCCATACTCGCTACAGAGACAGCAAACAGAGCACAAACATCCATTACACAGACTGGATCTGACGTTCAATCCAGTGTTGCTGTTGTAAAATTAAAATGAGAAAAGTTAGCAACATTTTGCGAGAGTGATTAAAAAAAATGTAGCCGTTTGTTATCTGCCGTTTTTTGGATAAAGTCTCTTTTTGTCCGTTGATTTTAAAGGAACACTCCACTTTTTTTGGAAATAGGCTCATTCTCCAACTCCCCCAGAGTTAATAAGTTGAGTTTTACCGTTTTTGAATCCATTCAGCCGATGTCCGGATCTGGCGATAGCACTTTTAGCATAGCTTAGCATAGATCATTGAATCCTATTAGACCAGTAGCATCGCGTTCTAAAACGATCAAAGAGTTTCGATATTTGTCCTATTTAAAACTTGACTCTTCTGTAGTTATATCGTGTACTAAGATCGGCGGAAAATGAAAAGTTGCGATTTTCTAGGCTGATATGATTAGGAACTACTCTCATTCCGGCGTAATAATCAAGGAACTTTGCTGCCGTAACATGGCCGCAGCAGGCGTAGTGATATTACGCAGCGCCTGAAAGTAGTCCCCGGTAGCTGGGTCAAAAGTTCCTTGATTATTATGCCGGAATGAGAGTATAGTTCCCAGCCAAATAGGACTAGAAAATCGAAACTTTTCATTTTCCGCCGGTCTTAGTACATGATATAACCACAGAAGAGTCAAGTTTTAAATAGGAAAACTATCGAAACTCTTTGGTCATTTTTGAACGCGATGCTACTGGTCTAAAAGGATTCAATGATCTATGCTAAGCTATGCTAAAAGTGCTATCGTCAGACCCGGACATCGGCTGAATGGATTCAAAAACGGTAAAACTCAACTTATTAACTCTGGGGGAGTTGGAGAATGAGCCTATTTCCAAAAAAAGTGGAGTGTTCCTTTAACTAAACTACCGCTGATAGACGACGTGCTGTGTTTTGTTTCTGCTCGGGAGGCTGCTATAGAGCACTGTCTTGCAATGTTGCCATGTCCTCATGTTTACAAGTGCTTTTAGATGTTTGTTTGGTCTTATCTCACAAAGCTAGGCACTTCATGATGTTAAGTGGTCTGTTGCGGATATGAGAGATATGATTTTTTTTTGGTGTTATAAAACAAAGCATTTGGGGTGTTTTAATGTTTTTTTGAGCTTGTCCTTGTTTGTTGTTTTTTTTCTTTCTATGAAGATCTGGCAACACTAACACTTCACCGCAGGGCTCGTGAGCGCAACTAGCCCAGTGTCAAAATCTGCTAAGGTTAAAACTTCTTTCACTGTTATTTTTTTCTGCATCTCACATACAAACGAAGACGTTAAGCATGTCATTAACAACTAGTTCAGTTCAGTTCCGTTCACACTGCATAGAATTTCTGTAAATGCGGTTGTCACTACCTGTATTTTTCGGGAGTTAATGCGGTATTGGTGCGGTAAGTTTTACTCTGCCAGTACTTGGCATTAAGTGTTTGAACAAATAACAGTATTGATGCTTGAATCTAAATGTCAACGTGCATAATGGAGAGGAGATCATAAGGAGGTTGTACATACACTGTCTGTATGTATTTGTAAAAACACTGTGGATCTGGTTTACTAAAAGGACAACAGCAGATCATTCTGACCTTTGGCCTGCAGTAATGGCAATAGGAGAGGGGCCGTTTGGGGGCCGGGGTTCCTCACAGGTCCTCATTTCAACTTCTACTTTATCCAGGAACTGCAGAAGGAGAGGAAACAGAGTTCAGGCAGAATTTAGTAGGTCAGAACTTCTGATGCTCTCTGTCACTAATTTTATGATGAACTACACTGCACAAGCCAGTAATTATCTATGGAATATGGAAATATGAATCTCCCAGCAATCTTCAGAGTGGCAAGTTCTAGGAATCTAGATAACATTCGCTAATTTTAACTGGATAACAATCTAATGTTGGTTAAAATGGAATGTTGTAGTGGTACAGAATTAATCATCATATGAATTTTTATACACAAGCATATAAAACAGCCATTTCTTAATATTTTTCTAAACTAAAAACACGTGTCTGATGAATAATTTCTTATCAAGTCTGGAATGTTATCATGTTATTACTACATTTACCTACCTTTTATTAGAAATTAGTGGTAACACTTTATTTTAAGGTGTCCTTGTAACAGGTTACATGTACTTACTATTATAATGACAATTAATTATGCATAATTACATGCAAGTAACCCTAAGTCAAACCCTAATCGTAACCCTAACCATATAGTAAGTACATGTAATTAATTAATATAACTCAGTACTGTACTCACACTGTAACAAGGACACCTTAAAATAAAGTGTAACCAAATTATTTTCAATTAGGAAACGCTTTGAAATTTTACAGGATCTACAGAAAAACCAGTGAGATACAAAAACAATTTTTTAAGTAATCATGAGAATGTATATTTGAAAACATCATCATAAAACAATTATAAGAACATATACTCTGAGAATAACCAGTATGAACTCCAATCAATGGATTGAATTAAATTTATTAAACACATGACTGCTTAAAAACAGTACAAATATATGAAACCTACATATTCATTTTATAACAAAACAACATCAAACATCAATATTACTCTTGAATGTTCAAGCAAAATATATTCAGTTTACTTGCAGAAACTCACTTTAACATGGAAAAATGTATCACTTTTCCATGCTGCAATAGTTCATCAGTAGGCATGCATATTCATGTTTATCCACAAAATGTAGTCCCAAAAGTGCATGTGTAAGATATGGAAAATAAAGGCTAAATACATTTTTCAAAAATCTACTATAACGCATTTAAGTAACATCTACATAAGATCACGTTTAAGCCTCACTTAGTACCCGAGCCAAAATGGACCCGAACACAAAAAGTGAAACTTTATTTTTAATAGTTATTTCTTAAAAAAAAAAATAATTTAAATAAAAATATAAAAGAATAATAATAAAAAACTAAAATCATAATAATGAAGTACACTCATTGCCAAAAATATTGTCACCCTTCGTAAATATGATCAAAGAAGGCTGTGAAAATTAATCTGCATTGTTGATCCTTTTGATCTTTTATTTAAAAAATTCACAAAAATGTAACCTTTCATTGGATAATAAAAATTTAAAATTATGAAATAAATGTTTTTCTCAAATACACATTGGACATAATTATTGTCACCCCTAGAAATTCTTATAAGTAAAATATCTCTGAAGTATATTCCCATTCATATTCACAATTTTGAGCGCTCCAGGGTGATTATGAACATGAAATTATCCAGCCATGGCTTCCTGTTTCACAGAAATATAAATAGGAGGGAAAACAAAGCCCAAACTCCCTTAATCATCATCACAATGAGAAAAACCAAATAATATATTTCTGATGTGCAGCAATCATAATTATAATAATATAATATAATTGAGCTTCACAAATTAGTGAAGTGGCTTTAAGAAAAGAGCTAGAGCAGTGAAAATTCCCATTTCCACCATCAGGGCAATAATTAAGAATTTCCAATCAAAATAAAATGTTACGAAACTGCCTGGAAGAGGACATGTGTCTATATCGTCCTAATGCACGGTGAGAAGGAGAGTTTGAGCGGCTAAAGACTCTCCGAGGACCACAGCTGGAGAATTGCAGAAAATAGTTGAGTCTCGGGGTCAGAAAACCTTAAAAAAAAAAATTGTCAAACAGCACCAACATCAGCACATGTTGTTCGGAAAGGTTTCAAGTAAAATTCTCCTCGCTCATCCAAAAACAAACTCCAGCATATTCAGTCATCAGACACAACTGAAGCTTCAAATGGGACTGGCTTCTATGGTCAGATGAAACTAAAAAATGAGCTTTTTAGCAGCAAACACTCAAGATGGGTTTGGTGAACACAGGGATAAAAAGTACCCCATGTGTACAATGAAATATACTGCTGTATTTTTGATGTTGTGGGCCTATATTTCTGCTGGAGATCCTGGACATCTTGTTTAGACACATGGCATCATGGATTCTATCAAATACCAACAGATACAAAATCAATAAGTGACTGACTCTGTTAGAAATCTTATAATGGGCCATGTTTGGATCTTCCAACCGTACAATAATCCAAACATAAACCTAAAAACAACACAAAAATGGGTCACTGAGCACAAAACCAAGCTTCTGCTGGTCTTTCCAGTCCTCTGACCTGAACCCTGTAGAAAATGAGTGAACTGAAGAGAAGAAGCAGCAACATGGAGCTGTGAATCTAAAGGGTCTGGAGTGATTCTGGATGAAGGAATGGTCTCTGATCTCTTGTCAGGTTTCTCTAACCTCATCAGGCTTTATAGGAGAAAATTTAGAGCTGTTAAACTGGCAAATGGAGGTTTCAAAAAGTATTGAATTAAAGGGTGACGTTAATTATGTCCAATGTGTATTTGAGAAAAACATTTATTTCATAATGATATTTCCCCCAATTTAAAATTCTTATTATCCAATGAAAGGTTAGATTTTTGTGAATTTTTTAAATAAAAGATCAAAAGGATCAACAATACAGATTAATTTTCACAGCCTTCTTTGATCATATTTACCAAGGGTGCCAATATTTTTGGCAATGAGTGTAAATAAATAAATAGAATTTGTATAATGTGGTTGCCCTACCAAAAACTATGCATTTTCTACACTTTTTAATGCATCTCATCCAAAATAAACCTGAATGCATAATGGGTCCAGGGTTAAAAAGACAGAATTATTCAACCTTATCTTCCGCAATGGTTTACTAGAGTAGTTCATTTATTCGCCTATATATATTTTTGCTTGTTACTTTTCAATTCTAAAACTCCTGAAACGAGAAATGAGCTGTAGACCAGGCCACTGGAAAAAGCCTGCAGTCACTGTTGGACTCTATTGAACCCACCTTATCAGACGTAGTAGCATTTGAGTGAAAAGCACACTACTAATATAAGAGTACAACTGCAGAAGTGAAAAAGGACAGATCATGTGGTAAAGAGGGGGATGACGGAAAGAAGAAACATGACGCAAGAGGGGAAACACATTGATGGGGAGATTCTTACCAAACATATGGGACTGGTCTTCAGCTTTGTCCATTGTATCTGACAGAGAAAAAAAACCCCACACATTTAAATGCTAATGAATTTGTTTGAATATCTTTGTGATAATTTACTATGAACTCTTCATGCTCTTTAGCATATTAATAATAATTGCTCCAGGCTCTCTCCATCCTACCCGTATAGCAGCCTTGTTGCAGTAGACGCGGGTGACGGCCAGCCAGGTGGGCAGATCCAGCATGTTCTGCAGGACCTCCTCATCCAGCTCCAGGTTGGAGAGCTGCCCCTCTCCTTTCAGTGTGCTCAGGTTGATCTTATCTGGGGAGAGGTTCTTAGTGAACCTACGCAAGACAAAACAAGCACTGATTGGTTAAATGGTTTAGGATCTGTAAGTCAAAAAGTATCCACAAAAAGGGGGGGGGGGCTAAAGAACTAGTGAAAAAAAATATATATACCAAGTTCTTAGAAACATACTCTTTGTATTTATGTCAGTTTCATATGGTTTTGAATGTTTTTTTTACACTGGTTGTAATTTAATGATCCATAAATGTCATGTGGTGTGACCATTAAACCTAAAATAAAACAAAACAAAGTAAAATAACTAAAAGATTATGCTAAAATAGACGTGTAAATGGTACACATATTCATACCGAAAATTGACGGTACGGTATGCATGTGTACCCAACAAATCATTCAATTTTTTCAGGAAATTCAGACAATAAATGCCATTTTGGTGCTCTTTGATATGGCGTGACGGATCACCGTAATGTTCTGATGGCAGCAAGGAGCGCGAGTGAGAGTGATCACCCCTTCCTCTTTATTTTAACGCAAAATATACATGAATGAACATCTCACACCTCACGAGGAAAGACGTCATTAAAACAGCTTGTAAACAAAATGTCACGTAGCATTTCATTTACCTCAGGCAAGTCATCAGTGTCTACAATGAAGTCTAGCGAAGAGCATTTTGTAGCCTAACTGAAGTTAAGTTTGGGCTCTGTTGTTAATTGCAACCTTACAGTGATGTAAAAGGGCTCCCGATAGTTTAGAACAGAAGCTGAGGTAGATTTTTATCCCTAAGAAAATTGTAATAATAACTGAATTTAAAGAGAGCAATTTGTTCAGTAAACCACTGTTAATTTAAAGAAAAAAGCAATTAATGTTTAGTTTTTTCCTCAAACCATACTGAACCATGACATCAAAACCAAGGTGTATATATATATATATATATATCTATATACATATATATAATTTTTTTTTTTTTTTTTTTTTTTTTAGGAGGATTTCTTCCTTTTTTATATTAGAGTAGATGTATGACCTTGAAATGTCTTACCCCCTCAAAAATAGAAAAATAATTAAAAACAAGTCAAGGTTCATATTCATTTAATATTTAATGTGCTTACTGATAAATAAACAGATCTGAGAGAGAGAAAGAAAAAAAGTTGGTCATGTCATTGACCCATTTATGACCTATAATGTGGGTGCTTTTTTTCTGTAATCGAGGACAAAACTCAACGACCAATATGCTACAAGCTTTTAGGTCATGGGAACACATAAGACTCATATTCCTCAAACTCTCTTGCTCATCCTTCTCAGTCCGATCTGAAACCCCCATCACAAAGACAGTCATTGATTAACACCGGGTAATAAGGATTACACCATTCCTGCAGTAAGACTGCTTTAAGCCCACGGGAGTGTTTCTAACCCCTGCCCTCAAAACCTGCAGGGATCACAGACACAAGCACACAGAGCACATCTAATATTCACTGCACTCCGCCTGCCTTTACACATCATAAGATAAAACCAGCACGTTCACAATAAATGCAGAGCTCAGAGTGGCCGCTTCAAACGACTGAAGTGTTTCATGCATTTGAATGGGAAATCTCCATCTGTTCAAAGACTTCAAAGATTAACCCAGCCTTCAGAAGACCAATGAGAGAGAAGACACTGCCATTCAGTATTACCACAACACTTCAGTCACGTTTCAACATGCTGCAATTAACTTTATATGCTGCACTACATGACTGTAATACTCTGTTATGTTTTAATGTTGTATTGTTGATAACAGTCAGATTGTTCAACACAGAGAGAGAAACTAGTAGTCACTGTAGAGCAGCGTGAACATTCTTCAAGGCTTCTCTGTTTGTGTTCCACTGAAGAAAGAAAAATCACATTTCACAATTCTGAGAAAGACAGAATATGAAACAGGCTATTATTATGAACTAATGCAAAATTTACACGGCAAAGGTGGCACAGAAGCACTTCTATGGCATTTAGATGTCTTTACACAGACTGTTTAATGCTTCTCAGAGGTGGCATGAATGCATTTACACATACAAATACAACTCTATTCTTTGATACTAGTGGCTGAGGTGGGTCAGAGAAGGCTTAATTTACATAGAATTTTGAGTGCCGCAGAATAGCTTTAACACGGCTGTGTAAAGATGCCTTAAGGCTAAAACCCTTAAAAAAAAAAAAAATTTGAAAAAAAAAAAGAAAAAATCAGTACTTGAAATAAAATAAACTTTAACTGAAATAAAATCTAAAAAACCCTTAAAGGGGTCATTAGATGCCCATTTTCCACAAGTTGATATTATTCTTTAGGGTCTGAATGAAAACATACTTTGTAGGGTCTTCAGGAACCTCACAATCCGATCCGATTCCAAAACGATTCTTGATCTACATTTTATGCCCAATTAATTCTTCTGCTGTGCAAATACATCTTTACAACTTTATATTTTAACCAGAATTGCAGTTTCTATGCTGTTTGTTTATAGTTGGAAACTCTGTATGTCAGTACTGCCATCTTAAAAGTAGGGGTGTGAATCTTCACTGGTTTCATGATTCAATTCAATTACGATTATCGCTATCAACTCAATATCACGATGCGTCTCAGTTTTCAATATTACTGCACATTTTCATATAAATTTTATCTCAAATTTATTTTGTACAAAATTTACTTAATTTTTTTATTATATAAGCAGGCTACTTTAAAAAAAAAATACTTATTTAAAATAAATGTTCAAGTATCCGAAAGTTTACAGACAGCAGTTATGGTTTTTTTTCTTTTCCTCAGCATTATTGCGGTTTGATTATTACTGATGAGATCACAGACAGTGGCAGCTTTAACAGGCTGCATTCAGACTAATGCACAGATCTATTTCCATATATCAGATGTTTTGTCCTGCTCTGAAAACATAACTGACTGTGTGTAGCCTACATCAATTTCGTATAAAAGTATTCGAAAATGCAAGTGCATTTAACCGCAGCCACAATCGAGCTTCAGGACAAACAAACACAAAGCGCACGTGAAAGTCTGTTAGTGCGCGAGTTTCGTGCATCTAATAGTACTGCATTCCAAACGGCAGAAATGAAAGCATATCTAAAGAAAACACAGTGTCACGTGTCTCACAGCGCAAATTCTGTGCAATGAAGCCTGCCGCGTCTCTAGTGCGCACACGTGCCATATGCGGGAAAACCCCAAGCTCAGAATCGATTCAGAATCGTTGAAGACTGAATCACGATGCATCGGAGAATCAATTTTTTCTCCCACTCCGCCCCTCTCTTCCGTGGGGTGATGAGTAGTACTGTTTACTTTAGCCGCAAAACTGGCTAACTAGCACCTTATTAGGAAAGTAACTAATAAAAATGACAAAACACATTGAAATGACTAAAATTTTACATTAATATGAAAACAGAAACTATAAATATATATATATACAGTGCCCTCCAAAAGTATTGGAACAGTAAAGACAAAATTGCTCTGTTGGCTGTAGAGTCAAGACATTTGCAAATATGATTAAAAGATGAATATGAGACAAAACTACAGAATGTCACATTTTATTATTAGTCGTTTCAACACATACATGTTTTACCAAATAAAAAGAACAGCACTTTTAGAGTTCATCCCACTCATTGATGTGAGCATAAGTATTGGGACAGTTGAACATAAGGCAGATATAAAAGATTAAATGCTATTATTTAGTTGCAGATCCCTCGTGCACAATCACAGCAGTGAGTCTGTGACCCATAGACTTCACCAGACTCTTGCTCTCATCCTTTGAAATGCTTTTCCCAGCCTTTAATGCAGCCAATTCCAATTGTTGCTTGTTTTGGGGAGTTTCTGCCTTTACTCTCCTCTTCAGCTGCTGAAATTCATGTTCACTCGGATTTAAATCTGGAGATTGATTGGGCAATCCAAGACTTTCCAATTCTTTGCCCTTATAAACTCCTTGACTGAACTGGCAGGGTGTTTTGGGTCATTGTCCTGAAGCAATATGAAGTGCTCTCTGATGAGTCTTGAATATCGGTAGGCAAGATGGTTTTGTACCCTTCCAAGTTTATTCTGCTACTGTCATCATAGATTAAGTCATCAGTAAAGTTGAGAGGCCTGCTCCAGAGACAGCCATGCATGCCCATGCCATGACACCACCTCCACCATGCTTTACAGATGAGGCTGTATGTTTGGGATCATTGCAGTTCCCTTTTTTCTCCACATTTTTGCTTTCCCATCACTTCGATAAAGGTTCATCTTTGTCTCATCGGTCCATAAACACAGTTCCAAAACTCTTCTGGCTCACCTTTGTGCTTTTTCGCAAACTCTAATCTTGCCTTTCTATTTTTGGAGCTGATCAGAGGTTTGTATCTTGCTGTGTAGCATCTGTAATTCTGTGTCAAAGTCTCCTGAGGACAGTAGATTGTCAGAGCATCACCCCAGCTTTCTGGAAGTTGTTGGTGATTTTACAGACACGTCTTTTAGGATTCATCTTCACAGCATTTATGATTTGTCTGTCATCGACTACTGTTGTTTTCTCAGCCGATCAGGTAGTTGTTGGTTGCTGGTGTCGTTGGTGGTTTCCAAACTCTTGATTTCTCCATGCCCTTTGTTTTTGCTAAAGTTCTAACTGACTTCCTCTTTTCTTTTAGCATCCAGATTGCTTGCTTTTCTCTCAAAGTCAGCTCCCTCGTCTTCATCCTGGTTTGTGTGTGTCATCATCAGTGTTGGGCACGTTACTTTAAAAAAGTAATTAGTCATAGTTACTAGTTACTTCTCACAAATAGTAACTGAGTTAGTAACTGAGTTACATCATTATAAAAGTAACTAATTACCAGGGAAAGTAATTATTGCGTTACTTTTTAAAAAATGTTCAAATGTCAGATAACTTTGGATGCCCCCAATATTAGGGGGTAGTCGTGTCCTAATGGTTAGGGAGTTGGGCTTGTAACCTGAAGGTTGCTGGTTCGATTCCCGCACCTGCAGGAATTGAAGGTGGGGATTGTGAATGAACAGCACTCTCTCCACCTTCGATACCATGACTAAGGTGCCCTTGAGCAAGGCACCGAACCCCTAATTGCTCCCCGGGCGCTGGAGTAAGGCTGCCCACTGCTCCGGGTGTGTGTTCACTGTGTGTGTGTGTTCACTACTCACTGCTGTGTGTGTGCACTTGGATGGGTTAAATGCAGAGCACCATTTCGAGTATGGGTCACCATACTTGACAATACGTCACGACTTAATATTAAATATGTTAAATTAATGAAATGGACACTAAAAAGAATAAATTATTATTATAAAACATTGTACATTAATCTACATTATTTATCTACTGACACTTAGTATCAGTCAGTCAAGCATTATAATATAATATTATGATAATTTTATATTATATGATGATAGAACTTTAATAATTAGAATAACCATGTATGAATGCATATTTATCATCAATATAAAATGCACTAAGGATTAATGAGCTGCTGAGTTCATGAATATTAATCACGTTGTTTGAGTTCGCTCGAATTGATTTGCTGAAATCAAAACAGGGACGATAATAGGTGAGCGCCAGCCAATGAGATTGTCATTTGCGCATTAGTTCCGCCCACTATCGGAGAAACCGGCCGTTCTTAAAAGCTGAAGAATTCCAAAGGAACTCCGTTATTTTGACAGAAAAATACAACAAAGAATATCGTTTACATGTAGCACGTCAATTCTGCATGTTATGAAAGGCTCTCTTGCGCTGTATCTTTCTTTGCGTGCGTGTGTGTGAGAGAAAGCGACGGCGAGTCGTGCGCCTTCACACTGTTTATGGTACGTCAAATACAGCTACACTGCGCATCCATTCAGATGAACTGAAAAATTTAATTCTAATAATATAATATAGTAACGCCACATTTTATTGTCAGTAACAGTAACGGCGTTGTAACGGGGGAAACAGTAATTCGTTTGATTACTCGTTACTGAAAAAAATAACGCCGTTAGTAATGCCATTTATTTATAACGCCGTTATTCCCATCACTGGTCATCATCAAATGCAAAAGCAATGGATACAACTGATACGACACATTCCCTGCTTTTAATATCTGAAGAATTAATGCAACAGGACATAGCTGATCACTTAGAAAGACCTGTGAGGCTACTGTTCCAATACTTCTCACATCAGATAGAGAGATGAAACGCTAAAAGTGCTTATCTTCTTAGCTGGTAAAACTTCTATGTGTTGAATCACCTAATAATAAAATGTGACATTCTGTAGTTTTGTCTCATATTCATCTTTTACTCATTTGCAAATGTCTTGACTCCACAGCCAACAGAACAATTTTGTCTTTACTGTTCCAATACTTTTGGAGGGCACATATGTACACACACACACACACACACACACACACACACACACACATATATATATATATAAACTAATTCAACTAAAAATCTCAATGATACTAAAATAACATGATATTAAATGAAATAGTGGAAGAGGTTGTAGAAGATGATAAAATGCTTTTCTTCTCCGAGTGACTCAATGACAGAGCTGTGAGGACAAAGAGGACTATGGGACAAACAACAGACTGGAAACTCTGGTGTCTGGAAACTCAGCATCTCTTTCTGTCTCCTGAGAGCGAAGCAGCCAGGTGTGCTGGGGAGTGTGTGTTTATCTCACTCTATTCTTCTGAGAGGGTTAGACACTTCAAACTAGGGCTGGGTGATATAGCAAAATAAAATGATTTTTTCATCATATACATACAGTGCTGCTTGAAAGTTTGTGAACCCTTTAGAATTTTCAAATAATAAAAATATTTATTCAGCAAAATGATCCAATATTGCATATATGTGAGTGGCAAAAGTATGTGAATCTCTTGGATTAGCTGTTAATTTAAAGGTGAAATCAGAGTCCATCTGTGCAGAGGTGTTTTCAGTCGGTGCAATGACTATAAATGTCAGTATATGACCTGTTTTATTCAAAGAACAGGGATCTGTCAAAGTCTGATCATGTTTGTGGAAGTGAATCATGTCACGAACAAAGGAGATTACTGAGGACCTCGGAAAAAGAGTTGATGTTGCTCATCAGGCTAGAAAAGGTTACAAAACCATCTCTAAAGAGTTTGGACTCCACAAATCCTCAGTCAGACAGACTGTGTACAAACGGAGGAAATTCAAGACCACTGTTACCTTCCCGAGAGGTGGTCGACCAACAAAGATCACTCCAAAGCAGAACGTGTAATAGTCTGCGAGGTTGTAAAAGTTCCCAGGGTCACTTCTAAGCAACTAAAGGTCTTTCTCACATCGGCTAATGTTAATGTTCATGAGCCCACCATCAGAAGAACACTGAACAACCATGGTGTGCATGACAGAGCTGCAAGAAGAAAGCCACTGTTCTCCAAAAAGAAAATTGCTTGCTAAAGATCACGTGGACGAGCCAGAGGACTATTGGAGAAAGGTTTAATGGATGGATGAAACCAAAATAGGACTTATTGGTTTAAATGAAAAGCTTTTATGTTCAGATAAAAAGCACACACTGCATTCCAGCTCAAGAATCTCATCCCATCTGTGAAACATGGTGGTGGTGGTATCGTGGCTTGGGCCTGATGTGCTGAATCTTGGCCAGGACAGCCTGCCATCATTGATGGAGCAATGAATTCTGAATTATAGCAGCAAATTCTAAAGGAAAACGTCAGGACATCTGTTTAAGAACAGAGTCTCAAGAGAACGTGGGTCATGCAGCAAGACAACAACCCCAAACACACGAGTCATTCTACCAAAGAATGGTTAAAGAAGAACCAAGTTAATGTTTTGGACTGGCTGAGTCAAGGTCCAGACCTGAATCCAATTAAAATGTTGTGGAAGGACCTAAGCAAGCAGCTCATAACAGGAATGGGCTAAAACTCCTACATGTTATTGTGCAGCACTGATCAGCATTTACAAGAAACTTTACCTTCAGTTACTGCAGCAAAAGAGTCACACCAGATACTGAAAGCAAAGATTCACATAATTTTGCAACGCACAGAGATGTAACACTGGATCATTTTTCTCAATAAATAAATGACAAAGAAAATATTTTTCTCTCACTTGTTTGACTGGGTTCTCTTTGTCTACTTTCAGGACTTATATGAAAATCTGATGATGTTTTGAGTCATATTTATGCAGAAATATAGAAAATTCTAAAGGGTTCGCAAACTTTCAAGCAGCACTGTATATATGTATATAAACATATGCTCATCATTTTTATGTATTAGCTCTGAAATAAAAGCAATAGATGTTCCAAAAATAAAACTTTTGTGATTTTTTGGTGTTTCACAGAAGAAAGTAAGTCAGGTTTAGAATGACATGAGGGTGAGTAAATGATTAAACATGGGTAAATAAATGATTAAATTCCATTTTTCCCCCATGAAATCTCTCTATAAATAAAGATATTTTTCAGGAAACATTTCAGCACAGCCAAGTGCATAACACTTATTGCAACTAAAATGCAACTTAAATCTAGATAAAATGAATAACAAAAGGCATGTTCTACATACTGACTTTTCCTCATCTTCACTCATATGCTCTAAAAATCATACCTATAAACATATACACACTGCATTTTTAAAAGACGTCTCTTACACTCATCAAGGTTGAATTTACTCAATCAAAAATACAGTAAAAACAGTAATATTGTGAAATGTTATACAAAAATTAAAGGGCACCTATTATGTCCCTTTTTACAAGATGTAATATTGATGTTGGGTGTCCCCAGAATGTGTCTGTGAAGTTTCAGCCCAAGATACCCCACATGTCATTTATTATAACAGCTGGAAAATGTCATTTTGGGGCGTGTCTAAAAAAGAGCTGATTTGGAGCATATCGCTTTAAATGCAAATGAGCTGTATTTAGCTCCAGAAGAGGGCGTCCTGCATACGTGTCTCTGCATTGCATATCTATCTTACAGTAATAAACAGCTGGTAGAAGCAACATAACAGAGCCAGAGAACCGGTGTTTAGCCGTACATATGGGAAGTCAAACGCACCGAAACTGGGACGAAACGATGTTTTTAACAAAAAGAGCTCTGTAAACATTTTTTATTGATGACACAAACAATAATCAATCCATAAATTTGAGGTTTGAAAAGATTCAATGAAACAAACAGTTTGAAACGGTTCAAAGAACGGTTAAATCAGAGATGCTATTAAAACATCCGTTTCTTAACTTTTTGTTTTACATTACTCCTAAATTAAGAATGACAAAACTAATCTAATCTCTATTACTCTAACGACACACTCAGTTTCTCAACCTTGTTCCTGACTACAAACACTACAAACTCTTCCTTATCAAACACACACCTGCTCAACTCAGCAGTTCAGACTTCAAGACCAGAAATACACATCCAAAATCTGTACTGCTCGTGTGCCTCCAGGAAAAGAGTTGGGAAACACTGTCTAAACTGCTTGAAAAGCATCATGTTATTCATAATGTTTAATTGTATACTGCCAGCAAAATCATCTTGAATATTTCATATAGCACCCAGTCCTACTTCAGAGTATACTCATACACACACTAACATCACACATGAATGGATAAGAGGCCTGGATCGCGTCCCTCTGGTCATATCTTCTCACACCATCATACATTCCTCTTGTCTTACGCTCCTGTAGCTCCTCTGTCACACAGACCTTAACAAACAGTGTGAAAACTAAACTAAACTGTAGACGAGACTCTCTCGGTAATGTGAGTTCATCCTTCTGTGAAGAGACCACAGCTAGACACGCAAGCCCAGCTTAGAGATATTCCTTCACTAAAAGCTTCCTTCCCAGAATATGCAAACTTGACAAAACACCCAATTCTTATAAAAGGACAGTTTCTGCAAGACTGCAACATGAAAGCCTTGGAGTGGAACAGTTAAAAACCTCAGGAAATCACCTCAGTTTTCCTTCTTTCATTTCCTACTAAGCCAGACACATAAAAAAGGCCTTGTCTTTTTAAATAGCCAATGGCCTTTAGTTCATGACACAATCACGAACCACCATCTTCCAGTCAGTTGCAGCAAGATGAGTCATTAATATTTTTATTCAGTTTTTTTGGGAGGAGTAAGCATGCTTGAATATGTGCATTTCAAGGCCTCAATGCTGACCGACATGGATTAAAGAGGCCACATAGGCCACAAAACTTCACTTTTGAGCATATGGTGTCTCCACAGCCTGAGAAGCAGAAGGTTGCTAGTTCAATCCCCAGATGGAGCGAGCCACGAGCTATCATATGACTAAAGCACTTAACCCCAAGTTACTCCAGCAGGATTGTCCTGGATATCCGTATCACTTAGCAGATGAAGAAGCAGCTTAATGTACTTCAGCAGTCTTGGCTGTTCAGTGCCACTCACACACTGACTATAAGTGAAAAAAATAAAGTGGTGCTTGCCTGGTCAAAACTCACCAACACAATGCTAAAGCTATTCTGATATGATATTCTGGTCCTCGTATTAGTTTCAAAACATGGGTGTCATCATTACGGTCAGGGCCAAACTGACCCTAATTAGAACTTAATTAAGAAACAAACAAACAAATACACAAACAAAAGAAGAAGCATAAACAAAATCAGGTGAAACAGTAAAGCTGTGAATATTATAAACGGTACTGGAAGTTAACTGTATTTTTTATTTTTGTTTTACATTTTGAAATGTGAAAATGCACTTCTTGTGAGTTTTTCTGAAGCTCAAATATTAGCAGACGGAGTTATCAACACCAAGATCATGGGTTTAATTCCCAGCGTACTGAACATGCTAGAAAAATGTACAAAAACCATGTAAAATCCTTAAAAAAATAGAAAAATAAAAAAAGGTCTTTGCAGCTGCCTTGCCTTTAACTATGAAATATGCAGGTTAAATTCTCTCATTATAAATTTTGTATGCATATTGCACAAGATTTCAGTGTTCACAAGCGTGCTCATGAACCTAAATGAGAAAGTCACAAAAATTTACAAAAAAAAAAAAAACTAACTAAAAAAACCCACCATAGATCACCAACAGTATTTCAAACCATTCAAAAATCTAATGGGTCAAACTGACCTGCAATCTAATACAATATGACTCCTTCAATGGAAATCTAATGGATTTTTATGCCTTTTTTGTACTTTATCGTCTCCCAGACAAAAATTATAAGTCTATCACTGAAAAAGAAAAAGCGTGTCTCTCCCACATTAAAAGTGGCATTTATGCCTGTAGCACAAAAATGATAAATTGCACGTCAAAGACTGATATTAAGAGATGAGGTCTGCTAAAATCAGTATTTCAGTATGACCACTAGTAATAGTGAGGTTTGCCTTAGTGAATAGTGACTCATGGGCACTCGTGTCAAGGTGGGGACCTAAATTGAAGTTGAACAAAAGCTTATAAATCATACAGAATGAGTTTTATTGAGAAAGTAAAAATGCATAAAGTTTCCTGTAAGGGGTAGGTTTAGGTGTAGGGCAATAGAAAATACGGTTTGTACAGTATAAAAACCATTATGCCTATGGAGAGTCCCTACAAGGATAGCTGACCAGACTGACTGTGTGTGTGTGTGTGTGTGTGTGTGTGTGTGTCAACAAGCATGACAATATGACGGCTATCTGACACAGTGAACGGAGGAGAGGCTGATCTGAATGAGGGAGAGCTGGCAGAGCTTCAGCCGTGACTCAGAACAGCAGGAACTAGCATGTGTTTTTACACCCACAGAGAGCCTGCTGGGTAATCAGAGCCAAAACACTGGAGTACAAGGAATCAGAAATGTTGCAGGACTGACTTTCTCTACTGTGGACGTGAAATTAAGTTATTTTATATCTTTGTTCCAGTATTACAGCAGATTTTTATTCAAAGTGACTAAAAGTTCATTTATTACAGGGACAAAACCACTGGAGTAACCTGAGGTTAAGCCACTTAAGGGGTACATTTGTGGATTTTTAACCAGATTTGCATTATTACAATGTGTGTATGTAAATGGACAAAGTCTTTTGACAGCTCCGGGGTTTTTGTGAAAACTAACTGTGGACTACGGATCAGTGCATCATGGGTGTTGAAGTGTTCCTACTTTCTTGGCAACAGCAAATGACACAGCTCATAGACAACCAAGGTTTAAAATGACAAGGATAAAAGGAGACGATGGCCTGACACATGATCTTCACTTTTTTATGGCCAATATGAGGACTTACCGTAATATGTAGTCACCGACTCAATCAGCCAGGACCAAATCTGTTTCAGGACAACTTTTCCTCTAAAACTGAATCAGGGCAAAGGGCTTTGAGTCCAGCCAAATCACATGTCTTTACTGTATAGCATCTTACAACACACATATTACAGGTAAAGTTGTATATAATAACCCAAATGATGGTTATTATTGTTAAAACTAAAACCATGAAACTAAAACTAAACCTAAAACAAAAAAAATAAATAAAAAAAAGTTACCAGAAATAAAATGAAATTTAACTTAATCTAAAATAAATAAATAAATAAATAAACATATAAAATAAATGTAAAAACTTGACAAATAAAATGGAATATAACTTAAAAAATAACTTACAGTAGATATATAACTTAACATTTTCATATACAGTATAACTTACAGTATAACAGTAGTAAAGTAATCAAAAGTGAAATAAAAATATTGACATTTAATATATATTAAGAAAACCATAATACATTTCTATAAAAATAATAAAATACTGAAAAAAGTAAAATAGAATTAAAATGAGAAGGGATACATATACACACACATGCACACACACACATATATATAAAACCTATTCAAAATTATAATTGTTTACCAACGAGACTAAAATAACACTGACCCAAATATGACATATTTCTGGACCTACATCTTTAGTTCTTCTGTCAAACAAATATACCATCAACAACCCCTAAAACCACAGAAATGAGCAGAATTGGACTGATAGGAGTGCTTGATGAATACAACTCCAGGACGTCCAACATCTGGACAAAAGAGGTGATTTCATTGATCAGCCTTGTGGGATTCAAACCTACAACCTTTCATTTACCAGCCCATAACTATCCAATGAGTAAATAAGCACAAAACAAAGACAAAAACAGCTAATATCTCTGTTGAATACTCCTTTTTTTCCTGGTTAAAGTACTTGTATATTAACTGTCATGCCAATTATGAGTTTCCCAAGTTTAGCTAAAGAGAAAAGGCAAGTTTAACCCGACACTGCTCTGTCACAGGCCCAGTGTTTGTGTTTTTGTGTGCAAGTGACTTGTGTTATTGCAGCAGTGATGCTGCAGTCCATTAGCCTGTCAGCTAACTGACCCTAAATATGCATTTATGTTAACGCCAGACATATCAAGCACAGGTTCTGCTGCACTGAGCGGGTGTGTGTGTTGTGTATTAGCGGTGTGAGAGTGTGTGAGTCCCGTGATAACAGTCAGTCATCTGAGGCGATGAACACTAACACTGACACTGATGAATCAAAACACGACACTCCACGCGCATCTTACCTGGACAGGTGCTTCAGGATCTGCTTTTTGATGATTCCGGCCATCCCGTCAGACTAGCTACCTCTCCAGCATCTTCAGAAATCTTTCGCTGACACACACACACACACACTCTCTCTCTCACACGCACACACAAACACACACTCACACGCCGCTCACGACTCGCTGCTGCTGCTGCTGCTGTCCAGCGCCGCCTAGCGACTGCCAATCAGAATGACCGCACCGACCGCATGCCAAAATAAAAGACCTCAGTATCAAAGATTGCGCAGACAAGGACTTTTACTTGGTAATGAAGCTTCCAGTGAACAAATAAAAAATAAATTAAATAAATTAAAAACACAAATATGAAAACATATGAAGACCTGTTAAGAAATGCATAACGATAACACATATTTACAGTGCTATGGATGGATAATAGTAATATGAATAATTATGAGTGAATTTACAGAATATAGATTCAACCACTAGGGGGCCTCAGCTAACTTCTAAACAAGCATTAAAATAAACTATAACAACTAATATATATATATATATATATATATATATATATATATATATATATATATATATATATATATATATATATATATATATATATATATATATATATTTCTAATAAAGCATGTCATATTGTATGTACTTAAAAAGAACCTCCAGGCAGTGTTATATCGTGTTAATTTGATCTAAACACCAATTTATCAGTGAATCAACATAGTTGAAAGTACACTACAGGTATAATACAACAAAATGTAGCTAATTTAACAACAAACCTAAAAGATAACAAAAGAAAACCCGATAAATTCAGCTCTTTTACATCCTCTCTCAAACTTAACTATTCATCAAGAAAAAAGATCAGTGTAGAAAAGGGCTGATGAGAACAACGTTAATACATTATTTAAACAACGTTTTAAAAAGGAAAAAAGAGAGTTCATAGCTTCTACGTTTATTTGGTCTATACTTATTGAAATATGTATGGTAAATATATTCAAGTTAAAAAATTATTTTATTATTCAGATTAGTTCGTTTGTTTGTTATATATTTTTCTTAAAATGTCAAAAGGCTTTTATTTTGAAATGTCAGAACGTGTTTGAGAGGAAGTAAATAGCTGACTTTGATTTCGAGCTTCACGCTTCCTGGTTGACATAAGTACGCTCCGGTGGATTCTAATATTCAGTTTTCACTGTTATTTTTAGATGACTGTATGTTGATTTACCGTTTTTAAAGAGATACAGGAGGTATGTTACATACATACGTCTTACTCGGCCTTCGCGTGTTCAAAAGCGTATTTGTACTTTTAGAAATGGAGATGAAAAATCATTGCTTAAAAGATGCGAGCTCCATAAAGAGCTAAACAACAAGTGCAAAGCTGTCATCATATTCCGGTTTTTATGTTTATGTTGGTCTGTTACTGGACTGTAAGGCTGACTTTAGTTAAGATTGATTATGACTATTGTTTTGGTGGAGATGATTTAATTTGTGTGTTGTTGTGCTGTCACACTGACACTTATTATGATTTATGCTATTTGTTATGATTAGGCACAAACCAGAAGACATCATTGGAGAATAATTACATACAAGCATGTTCACAAGGAATGAGAAAACAGAGTTTGAGTTGAGTTCATTCAGACTGTGTTCCTCTGCTTTTGTGGCAGGCACCTGAAGAACCCACGATGCCTTATTTTGGCTCGGAGGAGATGGTAAAAGAGCTCAAGCGAGCTCTGTCCAATCCAAATGTTCAAGCAGACCGTCTCCGGTACAAAAACTACATCACCAAAGTCATCAGGTCCGTGAAGTCATCACCTTGTTTTTAATGAAAGAGACCGTTTCCAAAAGAACAAGAAAATAGCTTACCCAAAAGTGAGAAAGATACTATCCCTGATATTATCCTGTGAAACAGAAACACTTATTCACTATTAACTATGACTTTTCCCTCAATAATATTAATTAATATTAAGCTGCTTATTAATAATTAGTGCGGTAGTTAAGTTTTGGTATTGGGTAGGATTAGGGATGTAGAATAAGGCATTAATATGTGCTTAATTAGTACAAATAAATGGCTAATATTCTAGTAATATGCATGCTAATAAGCAACTAGTTAAGAGACCCTAAAATAAAGTGTTATTGAGATTTTCAACAGAGTTAAGCAAAATACAGTTTTGGAGTTTTTAACAAAAATAAATTGTAAAAAACATGATATAATTCAGCCATAGTATTTCTCACCATGAAAATAGCCACAGAAGCAGGAATGGTGTTGAACACAAACAAACAAATCAGTTTGAATGATTTATTAGCCAAAAAAAATACATATATATATATATATATATATATATATATATATATATATATATATATATATATATATATATA
The DNA here is from genome assembly GCA_036784905.1 of Acrossocheilus fasciatus. NCBI lineage: Eukaryota > Metazoa > Chordata > Actinopteri > Cypriniformes > Cyprinidae > Acrossocheilus > Acrossocheilus fasciatus. The sequence goes on from CM071960.1 coordinate 5,798,470, forward strand.
TATATTTATTTATTATTTAGTTGTTATTATTCAGTAATCACATGTGATTGGTTGCTTCATAGAAAAGTTGTGGAAATTCATTGGTTAAAAATGTGTGGGAATTCCTGAATGAAAAATTATCATAAAGTAGTCTTTGATGCAAATTTGTCAAGCCTTATGAAGCAGCAACAATAGTAGATTCTATGAGAAACAGTGAGTCATTATTTGTTATACTGTACATTTTGATTTCCACCATAATAATCTAATCTAATAATAATCATAATTAGATTATTCCACTTTAGCTAATTAGACAGAACTTGTGAAATGTTGTTTCTTCGAAGGTACATGACACAGGGCCTGGATGTCTCTGCTTTATTTATGGACATGGTGAAAGCCAGTGCTACAGTCGATATTGTTCAGAAGAAGCTGGTTTATCTGTACATGTGCACCTATGCCAGTGACAAGCCTGACCTGGCGCTGCTGGCCATCAACACGCTCCGTAAAGACTGCGCTGATCCCAATCCCATGGTGCGAGGGTTGGCCCTGAGGAACATGTGCAACTTCAGGTTTGTATGTTCTTTTTGTCTGTCTAGAACCAGAATATCATAGATGTGCTCTTTTCACAGCATCTTAGTTATTACTTAGCAATACCATAGCAAACACCACAACAAAATCTTAGCAACACCCTAACAAGCAACATCCTAGCAACCACACAAGACACCCTAACAAGCATTCAGGACACAACAGCAGCCTAGCAACACCCTAACAAGCAATGATCTAGCAACCATACAAGACACACTAGGAGTCATTAACAACACTCTAAAAACCACCCAGAACACGGCAACAACATTCAAACAGTGCCTCAGCAACAAACAAGCAACGCCCTTGCAACTACCCAGGATACCTTAGTGATCACTTAGCAGTAACTTACCAACCTCCCAAAATACTGCAACAACATCTTAGCAACACCCTTGCAACCATTCAAAATTCCACAATAACAGCATAGCAACAACTTAACAAGCAGCGCCCTAGCAACCATCCAAGGCACCCTAACAACCACGCAGAACATAGCAACAATATTCAAAACAGTGCATCAGCAACGAACACTGCAACAGTCTGCCTTGCAACTCCCTAGCAACCACACAAGACACCCTAGCAATCACTCAGCAACCTTTGCATTCAGAACATAACAACAGCCTAGCAACCATCCAAGACAACCTAGCAGTCATGTAACAACCCCTAACAACCATCCAGAACACAACAGTCAGCCTTGCAACATGCTAACAAGCAACGCCCCAGAAACATCCCAGGACACTTTTGCAATCACTTAGCAACACCCTTGCAACCATTCAGAATTCTACAACAACAGCCTAGCAACACCTTAACAAGCAATGCCCTAGCAACCATCCAATACTCCCTAGCATCTCTTTAACAACCACACAGAACACAGTGACATCATTCAAACAATACTTCAGGAACAAACACTGCCCTAGCAACTACCCAGGACACCTTAGAACACTGTAACAACATCTTAGCAACATCCTAACAATTAATGCCCTAGCAACCACACAGAAACAACCAGCAATCACCCTGGGCACTTCATTTAGCAACACTCTAGCCAGCATTCAGAACACAACCGCAGCCTAACAACACCCTAAAAAGCAATGCTCTAGCAACCATCCAAGACACACTAGGAGTCATTACACAAAGCTCTAACAATCAGCCTTGCAACACCCTAGAAACCCCCCAGGTCACTTTAGCAGTCACCTAACAACCACCCAGAACACAGCAACAACATTCAAACACTGCAACAGTTGACCTTGCTACTCTCTAACAAGCAACTCCCTAGCAACTACCCAGGACACTTTAGTGATCACTTAGCAATAACCTAGCAGCCTCCCAGAACACTGCAACAACATCTTATCATCATCCTAACAAGTAACATCCTAGCAAGCCCACAAGACACCCTAGCAAACATTCAGGATACAAAAACAACAGCATAGCAACACCTTAGCAACAATCTCACTAAAAACCATCCAAGACACCCTAGTAATCACCTAGCAACCATCCAGAACACCATAACAACAGCAACGTTCCACAACACTGTGAAGATTTGGCTTCTAGCTTCCTAACAAACAACAACCTAGCAACTGCCCAGAACTTCACAACAATATCTTTGCAACACATTAGCAACCCTAGCAATCAACCAAGACACCTTAGCAACACCCTACCAACCGTTCAGAACACTGCAATAAACTAGCAAGGACCTAGGACATCTTAAGAATCACTTAGCAACAACCTAGGGACCATTCAGAACAACAACAACCTAACAACACCCTAGCAGTCACCTTGCAACCAAACAGCCTGGTTATTTTCTTCTTTTATTTGCTTGTTTTTCAGGATGCCGGGAATGACAGAGTACATAGAGCAGCCCATTGTTGCTGGTCTGCGGGACAAGGCCAGTTACGTAAGGAGAGTCGCTGTGCTTGGTTGCGCCAAAATGCACAGTCTGCAGCCCAACACAGAGATCGGTAGAGCCAAGTATTCTGTTTATCTGAATGATTACACTTGCTAAGGATAACGTGATACAAATGACATAAATAGACATAAGCAGAGAGATTTAAGATTTTAGGTCCTTTAAAGGAATGCTTCTGGTTCAGCGTCTGTGACGACTAACAGCATGTCAAGAATTCTTAACTACAAAGAACATATTTTCAACAGAACACATCATATACTTGTAGACAACCTGTTGGATTGCATTTTTGTTGAAAACTGCCACTTTTTATCAAAAGCAGGGCAACGTGAATGTAGAATGAATGTAGAATGTCTGAATTGCAGTTCTGTCCACCCAAAAATACAAATTAGCTGGAAATGTCCTCACCCTCTGGCTATCCAAGATGTAGATGAGATTGTTTCTTCATATGAACAGATTTGGAGAAATTTAGCATAATATGATTTGTTCACCAATGGATGTTCTGCAGTGAATGGGTGCCGTCAGAACGAGAGTCCAAACAGCTGATAAAAACATCACAATAATCCACACCACAACAGTGCATCAGTCTTGTGAAGAGAAAAGCTGTGTGTTTGTAAAAAAACAAATCTATCATTAAGACTTTTTTTTTTTAAATACCAGTCCATGATCCATAATAACGCTTCCCCCAGTGAGAGATCCAACCCAGGTTGCCTCCCACATCAAAATCCACCAACATATTTGTGTTCTGAACTGCTTCCGCTTGTAAAGTGTTTGATCTGTGCATATTTCTGTCCTAATTCAGACGAGGCGACCTTTTTGCTGAAAAAAGCAGTATTATGGTTTGAGCACTCATATTTCAGCCAGACGCAATGTTATTAAATTAAAAACATCTTAATGATGGATTTGTTTCGTACAAACACTCAGCTTTTTGCTTCATAGTGTGTTAACTGATGGACTGGAGTGGTGTGGATTATTACAGTGTTTTTATCAGTTGTTTGAACTCTCATTCTGACGGCACCCATTCACTGCAGAGGATCCACTGGTGAGCAAGTGCTGCTAAATTTTCAGCAGATTTTAGTTTTTGGGTGAACTTTTCCTTTAAATATATGTCTCTTTAAATATGTGTAAGTGTTTGCCAAATGAATGCATGTAAAGAAATGCTCTGGATGTGTGTCTTTCAGATGGCACTATTGTGAATGAGCTGTATGCTCTTCTGAGGGACCCGGACCCTGTCGTTGTAGTGAACTGTCTTCGTGCCTTGGAGGAAATTCTCAAAGATGAGGGTGGTGTGGTTATTAACAAACCCATTGCTCATCATCTTCTCAACAGGTTTGTTGTTTTCACCATTATGTTAAGAAAAATATTTCACCCTCATGTTGTTTTAAGAATTTCAAAAAATTTTGTTTAAAGCATGTTTTAAGTTCTAGACAAGAAATGGGCTCTTTGTATTCATCTTGGTTTTGTAGTTTTGTAAAAAAAAAAAAAAAAATTCAAAAACATTTTTAGTTTATTAACTCCGTAAAGTAAAAAATAATAACATTTCCTTACATCTTGAAAACATTTGAATTTTTTTTTTCAGTATAATCAGTACTTTCAGTATATTTTTTAAATTACTTTTATAATTTGTAAGTATACATTTATAATAATTTGTAAATATCATATTTTTGGGAAGATGCTTCCAGTTTTAATTTAGTATATTTCAGGATTTTATAGTTAACTAAAAAAAAATTACTTAATTTTGATTTCCATTACTTAAAATCAAATTTTTTATTTCAGCTAGTTGCCAAGGCAACAATTGTCGTTTAAAGTTAGTTGAACTTGATGTACTAAAATAACTAAAACTAAAAACAGTCAATTAAAATTAAAATATAAAAACTGATTCAAAATATTAAAGGGGTCATTTGACGTTGTTAAAAAGAACATTGTTTTGTGTATTTGGTGTAATGCAATGTGTTTATGCGGTTTAAGCATAGACTGTAAGAAAAGATGGACAACGCGTCTCCATTTCCTTCCACTATAGAAAAGTGAAGCGAATATATCTCAGTATGGCCGCTGCCATCTTGAGAAAATGACGTCATTTGGAGCTCGAGTCTGTGCAGTAGAGATTTGTTTGGAGCCAGAGTCTGCGCCGTAGAGTCGTGAGGTGGAGCCGCGGAATCAAACTCCCGCAGACCCAATCAACCATAACGACACGCCCCGTTTTTATAGCATCAAATTATTAGCTAAAATCAAACGTATCACAAAACAACGAACAATTGAACATATATCAGTGTGATAACAACTACCTTAAATGACCAAAACCATATTTCGGAAAATTCGCTTACATGGAGAGGGCGGGGTTTATGACCTGTACTGCAGCCAGCCACCAGGGGGCGAGCAAAGAGCCCGCAGCTTCACTTTTAAGGATGAGTGAGACACACCCGGGTTTAAGGTTCAAAAAACACATTATTTTCCACATACTGTACATTATTATTGCTCCTCTAAGCCCCGCCTTTCTGAAACAATTTATACAAAGCTCATCGTTCTGAGAAGCGAGGTGTGCTCTGATTGGCCAGCTATCTAGTGCATTGTGATTGGCCGAATACCTCAAGCGTGTGACGGAAATGTTACGCCCCTTACAGTATTGTGATGCCGTGTCCCGGTGCGACGACACAAAAACAATAAAACCCATTATAAAGGAGGCATTTGTTGCATCCAGTGGGGACATAATTACTGATTATAATGACTTATACTGTCTTTTTACACAGCGCGATGACATTACCATGTCTGCATTTGTGATCGGAGAAATGACAAACAACAAGCACTACTCTACACAGCTCAAAACTCGTGTTTGAATAGCCAGTGGCAAATTCTTTAAATATGAAAACATACTTACAGGCTGTGAGTCAGAAGCGCCAGACTGTCCTTGCACAGTTGGATTTCCCCCACTTTATAGAAACAGCCTTTGAGTAGCTGGCAGGCTACTCTCCCAGGTTCAGGAAACAGTCCTCTGTAAAATGCGCTGCACACACTCTAATATTTGAGTTGAACTGTTCTGGAACAGTGTTGTAAATACAACTTAAGCACTGATCTCTAGTTGTGTAATCATTTGGAAGCCCAAACAAAATACCTTTGCTTTCACAACGAAACACAGCGGCTCCAGGACATGGTGCCGGCGGCAGCAACAATACTATAGCGAGAATAAAAGTCCTGCCCTCTTTCATTGCGTATACGTTTTGGTGGTGTTTTGCAAATCTCCCCACACAGTGACGTAGATATGTGGGAGCGTGTTTGAATGAGCTGTTTTAGGGGGGCGTGGTCGAGTCTAAACTTTTATGAAGAATATCTCTTTGGTTTTGAGACTTCAGGGATCTTATCTATGCACGAACAGCTTGTAACACTCCAAAGAGAAAGGAAAACTTGAAATCGCATCATATGACCCCTTTAATAAAAACTATAATGGTATCTAAATGATACCAAAATAACACTGGTATGTTTATATACTATTAGTAATTTTCAGCGAGCTCTTGTTTTATATTTTGAGTTTTAATTTTAATCTTAGTTTGGGTTTTAGTAATTTTGTTATGGACATTTCTATTTAGCTTTTGATTTAATGGGCATTTAATTTTAGTTTTAGTCATTTTAGTACTTAAACTTCTTTCAGTTAGTTGCCAATGCAACGTTTATTTTTTTCATCAAGTTTTTCATCTAATTTTTAGATTATTTTTTTTTTCCCCATGGTTTTAGTATTTGTTAACAATAACAAATACTGAGTTGCATTTTTGCTGGACAAAAAGTTTTCAAAGGTTTTCAAAGGCATCCTGCATGTCTTTGATCTATTTAGCAGATTGGCTAATGACCGACTTTGTGTTTTCTCCTTCAGAATGAAGGACCTGGACAGTTGGGCTCAGAGTGAAGTCCTCACCTTTCTACTACGCTACCGTCCTCGTGGCGACGACGAGTTGTTCGACATCCTCAGCCTACTGGACGCCTTCCTCCAAAGCGCTCACGCACACGTCGCAGTTGCCACGCTCCGCCTCTTCCTTCATTTAGCCTCCGCCCACCCGGCTGTGCAGGCCGACGCCCTCCTGCGCACAAGTGCGCCCCTGCTGGCCACGTGCGGTGCTGCATCACGCGAGCTTCGCTTTGCTGGCCTCTGTCACGTACAGCAGGTCATGCGGAGTCAGCCGGGCCTTTTCGGCATGCATTACAAACGCTTCTTTTGTGGATACTCTGAACCCAGTTACATTAAGTTTCGCAAGATGGAGATCCTGGTAGAGCTGGTGAATGATGAAAATGTGGCTTTGGTTTTGGAGGAGCTGAGAAGCTACTGCACTGATGTTTCTCCTGAACTGGCCCAGGCAGCCATTGCCGCTATAGGTACAAGATGCTGTTCTTTTCTCTCATTTGATTAAACAGTGATTAAAATACAGAAACTTCATTAGAGGTTTGTAGGCATTTTGCACAATCAGGGTGCAAATTTATTTATTTTTTTAAACAAATGATGAGGTGCCTAACTTTCTTTCTTTCTTCCTTTCTTTATCAGTTATTCATTCGTTAAGTTTACAATCCTGTCTGATTTCATCGCATTTAGTAATGCATTGTAAATTAACAAATTTAATTGATTTATTTTTATATTAATGTAAAATAAATAAATAAACAATAAAATGGGCAACACAGTTTAAATCCATTGCCATTTTTAAAAAGAGAAAATCTAATTTTAGCTGGGTTGCACGCAAAGTAATGTAAAAACCAAAAGATTTTGATAGTTTTATACATTTAATTGAATATCATTCTAACATCAATTCATTATAAAATTAAAAATATTATTAATTATAATATTGTATGATTTTGGTTATTAGATACAGTTGAGATCACTCAGCACAAGCAAAAATAACCAGTTAAGCGTATTAATACAGAGATTTAACTAAAACTAGCTTCTTCGTGCTAAGATATATTAATTTATCTTACAGATTTATTATGGGATTTGAACCTTTATTCTTTTCACAAAAGTAAAGGGACACAATCTGTACCCTTTTCATAGAAAGTGGTCTGTAAAAAATGTGTAACAATCAGAGACCTTTAAAAAAAAAATACAAATACTTCTAAAAGTATTTCTTGACAGAATTTGAATCCTTAATGGATTTTTCTTCATTTATGTCAAATAAAATATTATATTTACTGACTAAGGTTAATTTTTAATATTTCCACAGCAGGCAGTATAGCATTTCATATAGGGTATTCCTATATGAGTAGGGTATTCCTGCAATACCGGAGGCTGTAGTTTCAGAACTGGATTTCTAGGGCCCTATAGTTTTTTGTTTGTTTGTTTGTTTTTTAATTATTTAATTTTATTTATTTATTTTTTGTATGTATGTATTATGTCAGGTCTTCCAGCCAGTCCTATCAAACTTTTATAACTAATCCAGAAAGCGGCAGCAAGATTAATTTTTAATGAGCCAAAAATAATGTAAGAGAGAATGAAGAACATCACACCTCTCTCTATTCTAATTCTATTCTTTAAAAAAAAAAAAAAAACTTGTAACTTTTTAGACTTGCACACTAGCTTTTGCACACTAATCTTTTTGTATTCTATCTGTTTTCTTTTTATTTATTATACGATTAACAAAAGCAAAAAAGGCCTCTAACACTAGCTTGCTCTATTCTTTTTCTATTCTATGTTTTCTTTTTATTTATTATATAATTTAAAAAAATCTCTTGCTACGTGTACTGCGTTAGGCTAAATGAGACTTGTTATAGCACGTTGTTGATTTTGATTGCTTCCATTGTCCTCATTTATAAGTCGCTTTGGATAAAAGCATCTGCTAAATGACTAAATATTAGTGGCTCAATTTAATTCTGCTATTTAATTCTGTATATTATTATTTTTAAGGAATTAAGTAGTTTAATTATGTGGGAATTATGTATTTTATACACTTAATTATTGTCCTAACCAGTGGGGATTTCTTTAAAACTGCAAGGGAAGCTCAGCTTCCCCTATCATGTCAAAAAATTAATGGTCAAATATGTACTATTGTGTTAACATTTTATTGACTAAAAATGCGTTAGAACATGTTCATCTCGAAGACCAGTTCGTTCAGAATCAGCTACATATAACAGGTCGGACTCGATTTCCTTCTCATACACTCCCGTAGCGTCAGTGTATTTCTCTGTTGAAGCCGGGCGTCCATGGACTTCAATGGGGCTGCTTTGAACAGTTTTTTTATTCATTGGATAAATGCTGCGATTATGTCCCGCCCACGGACGCTCAGCGTCTCTGGGAGTGAATGGAGGAGTGGGCGGGCCTGGATTCCGGGCTTCTGCGTGATGATTGGACGGTCTGTATCTCCTTTTGATTGACAGCGATTTTGTACAATAAAAAGTCGCTGACGCTGAAGCTATTCGAGCTCAGTCCCATCGCGGCTTTGCACTTGGTTCTTATCAATCATATATTTTTTTTTAATTTATTTGTAATGTTATGTTTTAATATACATGCTGCTAACTCGGAAATTTCAAGATATGCGAGCAAAAAATGCTCCTGACACTTAGCATTTTTTCGTTTGTGCTCGAATCCAAATCCGCGTTGATTTGGGAGAATCACTGATTCACTAAGAAGCCATTCATAAAAACAGTCATTTGATTCGCTCCTGAAGGATTCAGCCGTTTTGAAAGAATCGTTTGAATGACTCAGTGATTCAATCACGAAATTCTGCCACCTGCTGGCCGTTTTTAAGTTTCCCGTCTAAAGGTAGGCATATATTACATTATTTTCCAACATATTTCTATATTCAGAATTTAGTATTTAAAACATTAATCTCATAACATTATTTATGCAATTATAAATGCAGTCTAAATGAATAAATGGCACATCTAAATGTCACTTCATGCAGCTTCCGTGCAGTGCTAAGATGAGTTTTGTTTAGATCATTTCATGGATAACAATAGCCAGTCATTCATTCACATTAATTAAGTATTCGGAGAATAATATTGTCTGTTTTCACTTACATCTATTTATTTATTAAATTTTGATTCATTTTGTAGAATTGAATTGTAAATTAAGCTGGTATAGTATAGTAAGACATTTTTATGGTATCATGACAACCCTATTATACACCACATTCCTTGTTTCAGTTTAACCTAATTCCCACATTTCCTCCGTCGAGTTTAATATCTTTTTATTAGATTGTTTGTTCATTCATTCATACAGTAGGCTAGGCCAGTGTCACTGGAAAAGACGCCTAGCTGGTACGACAGGGTCACAGAGCATTTTCTTGAAAAGGAACGTAGGGCAGGATTTACGTATAAATAAATGGACCATTTTTATGATGTAGGCCGAAAATGAGCTTGCCCTCTTTGAAAGACCAGCAGCCGCCACTGGTCCTTACCAACTCCTAACCCTAAACATACCCGTTGGTAACCCTCTTGAAATATTTAACCTAATTTATTTCCATATATTCTGGTTTAAAATTCAGTTTTCTTGGAAAGAAGACTTGTGTCTGTGCGAGACTTCAGTTAATTAGCCGCAGCGCTTCACGTCTGATGTGCTGTTTGTTTGCATCTGTTTGTTTGTTTGTTTGAATCAGGTCTCCTCTGTTTGAATAGATGGTGCTGTCCCAAAAAAATAGGGTCCTATGCAGTCCTAGAACTGCAGCCTCCAGTATTGCAGGAGCATTGGGTTGTTTTTGTTCAGACCAATGCAAAACTCAACCCATGTTTTTATCCTGCAAACACGCAGAGCTGTAAATGTGAACTGGTGGATCAATAAGGAGATAATCCATTCTAAAAATCTAAACACTAAAATGTGTTTGTATGTTATTTAATTAATATAATAATTTATTGATAATTGTTTAAATTAATATAATAATTAATACTTTTGACTCATCCATTTTCTTAAAAAATGGTTTAAAGGCTGAAATGTGAAGTGTATAATTTTATAAAACTTTTTGTTTTGTGAAAACTTCTATCTGAACTGTAAATCATGCTTTTTACATTCATTTTACAGTTTACCATAGACATTGCCCTACCCTGCTCATATGGTATTCATTTTATTTGTGCAGGTCTTAAAAAAGGTCTTAAATTTGAGCTTAAAAATCCTGCAGCAACCCTGTATAAATCACACTCTTTTAATTCATCATCGCAGCTTTCTGCTGAAATGTCTATTACTGTTACTTCTAAATTCATGTCAATTTTTCTCTCTTTTTTTTTAAGGTCGTATTGCTCGAACATACAGTGAAAAGTGTCTGGATATCCTGACCGGACTGCTGGCATTGAAACAGGATCACATCACGTCAGGTATGAGAGAAAACTGAGCCACACCTGTGTGCACGCTTGTGATCTTCTAGTTAATGAGTAAAGGAGGGTAAAGTTTATTTGTTTCTGAAAGAGATACTGTTTGCTTTTCACAAGCCTTTTAGCAGGCACTTTCTCCAGCCTGGATAATAGCTTTGTTTGCAATCAGACATAATCAGTTCACAGAATCAACTCTTCCTGTGTGTGTGTGTGTGTGTGTGTGTGTGTGTGTGTGTTTGTGTTTAGCCGTGATCCAGACGTTCAGGGATTTGGTGTGGTTCTGTCCTCAGAGTACAGCCGCTGTGTGTCAGACCGTCGAGGCCTGTGTTGACGGTCCTCAAGATAGTGAGGTGAGATGATTCACCTGCTTTTTATTTTGACCATCTACAACAAAGCAGGCTGTGTTCGGCACTTTTTGATACTTTTTCTTCACAATCCCACCAAAAAAATGGGAAAAGTCTTAGTTTTGTTAAGTAATACATACTTTGTCAAATCATTATTGTCTACAAAATAATTTCAAGCATTTTAGCATGTCTTGCAATTGAAAAGGTAATAAGATTGGTCTTGATTTGTCTATATTTAAGTTGGCCAGTGAAAACATTGGAAATCTTTTCTTTTGTACTTCTGTCAATTAAAGGAACACTCCACTTTTTTTGGAAATAGGCTCATTCTCCAACTCCCCCAGAGTTAATAAGTTGAGTTTTACCGTTTTTGAATCCATTCAGCCGATCTCCGGGTCTGGCGATAGCACTTTTAGCATAGCTTAGCATAGATCATTGAATCCAATTAGACCAGTAGCATCGCGCTCAAAAACGATCAAAGAGTCTCGATAGTTTTCCTATTTAAAACTCGACTCTTCTGTAGTTATATCGTGTACTAAGACCGGCGGAAAATGAAAAGTTGCGATTTTCTAGTCCTATTTGGCTAGGAACTATACTCTCATTCCGGCGTAATAATCAAGGAACTTTGCTGCCGTAACATGGCCGCGGCAGGCGCAGTGATATTACGCAGCGCCTGAAAGTAGTCCCCAGCTAGGTACCTAGTTATAATATAGCTGGGGACTACTTTCAGGCGCTGCGTAATATCACTGCGCCTGCCGCGGCCATGTTACGGCAGCAAAGTTCCTTGATTATTACGCCGGAATGAGAGTATAGTTCCTAGCCAAATAGGACTAGAAAATCGCAACTTTTCATTTTCCGCCGGTCTTAGTACACGATATAACTACAGAAGAGTCAAGTTTTAAATAGGACAAATATCGAAACTCTTTGGTCATTTTTGAACGCGATGCTACTGGTCTAATCAGATTCAATGATCTATGCTAAGCTATGCTAAAAGTGCTATCGCCAGATCCGGAGATCGGCTGAATGGATTCAAAAACGGTCAAACTCAACTTATTAACTCTGGGGGAGTTGGAGAATGAGTCTATTTCCAAAAAAAGTGGAGTGTTCCTTTAAGCATCACTACAGGCCTTCAGGTCAGCACCAGTTCACAGTCTGCATGCAGTGGCTGATGAACTTCCTCTGGGGAACAGATGCCTTAAATTAGCTTTACAGAAGACAGCAAAGCGAAAGCCCAATGCAGACCGTTCTGAACATCCACAGTATAAGAGAAAGCCGAGGCATATCTCTGACCTCCTCGTTTAAAGATACAGCTGATAATCCTGATGTAAAATTGTTTAGTTAAGTTTCCATTACAAATTTATGTTTGACCTATCAGAGCAGGACAAATCCTTTCACTGTTTTTCTCAGGGAAAGCAGGCTCTGTTATGGCTTCTGGGAGAACATGGTGATCAGATCAGTAGTGCCCCCTATGTGATGGAGGGCTACATAGACGGGCTGAAGACTGAGCTGTCCTCGTCCGTGAAGATGGAGCTGCTGACTGCCTCGGTCAAGATGTTCCTGTGCCGCCCCGCTGAGACTCAAGACATGCTGGGCCGTCTTTTACATTACTGTATTGGTGTGTACAGCATGTTTACAGTCAAATAGAAGCAACAAAAGAACAAAGATAATTGCGTTCCTCCAGGTATATATATATATATATATGTGACCCTGGACCACAAAACGATAAGGGTCGATTTTTTGTAATTGAGATTTATACATCTTCTGAAAGCTGAATAAATACGTTTTCCATTGAGGTTTTTGTTTGTTAGGATAGGACGATATCTGGCTGAGATACAACTATTTGAAAATCTGAGGGTGCAAAAAATCTAAATATTGAGAAAATCGCCTTTAAAGTTGTCCAAATGAAGTTCTTAGCAGTGCATATTACAAATCAAAAATTAAGTTTGGATATATTTATGATAGGACATTTACAAAATATCTCAATGGAACATGATCATGAAAAGAAAAATTTATAATTTTGACCCATACAAAGTATTGTTGACTATTGCTACTGATATACCTGTGCAACTTATGCCTGGTTTTGTGCTCCAGGGTTACATATATATATATATATGTCTAAATAGTAGTCTATGTATATATTAGTAGTCTATGTTAGTTATTTATGTGCACATGGTATTTTAGAAACCGTGCCACAGGCCTTCCTTTCCTGTTCTTTTAGTTTATTTTCGGTCTGTATAATTCATTCTGAGAAATGGTTGCAGATGCGCCCTTCATGGTATTTTCTTGTCCTTTGACACATTTAGTCAAGAGCTTCTTGCTTCTGTAATTGATTTACATATTCTTTGGCCCACCGCAGAGGAAGAGAGCGACGTGTGTGTGCGTGACCGGGCTTTGCTGTACTACAGACTTCTTCAGCGGGGAGTTGAGGAGACGAGGAAGGTTGTAACCGGACCCAAATCCGATCCTTCCATGAGTGTTCTCACCGGACGGCAAGAAGAGCCCATTAGACAGTGGGCCTCTACCTTCAACACACTCAGCCCGCTGGCTGGACGCGATTTATGCCCTCAGACTGCTGTTGTATCAGCCGCTGACCAGCCATCCAGCAGTGCAGACAAGGAGCTGTTGCCAGGTAAAGCAGATTTATTTAAATTGCATCATATTTTATTACTTTTATATTATCTTAATAACTATAAAAAGTTATATTTTAGCATTTACTCTACTATAATTTTTTCATTTTAATTAGTATGTGTGTGTGTGTGTGTGTGTGTGTGTGTGTATATATATATATATATATATATATATATATATATGTACACGTGTGTGTGTGTGTGTGTGGTTTTTATTTCATTTTATTTCAGTTGTTTATTTTTTCACGTAATAAAAATGTTTAAAATATTTTTCAAAATAAAAATATTTTTAACACACATATAACATATATGTATAGTCTTTTTTTTGTTTGTTTTAGTTCTTAGTATATTTAGTTTTAGTACTTTATTGAAAATGAAAAAAAGTTACCTGAGTTTTTATATTTTATTTTATTTTGGTTAATGTTTACTTTAAAATGTTTCTTTTTTTTTTTTTTTTAAATCAGTTTTAGTTAGGAATAATAATTATTAGTTAAGACAATAACAAATGTTTTTATTGTTTACATAATTTTAATTAAATATACAGTAAGTAAATTGTAATATTGTACATTTAATTTTATAATAAATTCAATACCAATACAACATCATATAACTGTCTCATCCTGTTTTTTATTTTTATTTTTTTAATAAATATTTATGTTTCATTTTATTTTGGTTAATGTTTTTTTTTTCAAAATAATAGTAATATTTAATAGTAATAATTATAATTTTTAAATAATTAAAGAAAAATCAGTTTTAGTTAATAATAATAATCCTGACAATAACTTTTCAAATTATTTTCATAATTTTAATTAATTGTAATTTAAATATATAATATTTATTATATAATTATTATAATTATAAATAGTATGAATATGATATTATACATTTAAATGATCATTTTATAATAAATGCAATACTAATATAGTGTTATATAATGGTCTCACCCCACCCGTGTTTCTCTGACTAACAGAAAGTACAGACGTAACCCTCTCCATTCCAGATGACACAGAAGAGGAGATCAGTCTGTCTCTGGGTCCTCCTCTATCCCATGAGACTTTTGAGAAAATGTGGCTGGACTTGGAGGTTCTCCACAGGCAAACTCTGGGATTCCCTCGACCCAGAACGACTCCGGATACGTTACAGGCTGCCTTACAGCTGGTGAAGATCCAGACTCTGGCCTTCACTCCGGGTGACACCGTGCCATGGAAGGCCTACATTTACACCAGGAGCACTGGGACCCTGATCCTCGCCGAAATGCTGCAGGGGGACCTGCAGGCCCCTGGAAGTGATGAAAGCCTGGTGGTATCTGTCAAACAACAGCCCGTAAACCAGCATGCCATCAGAGGATTTGTTTCAATACTCAAGAGTGTGCTGCAAACTCTTAATGCTGATAGTTCATGAAATTCAGAAGTCTGAACGATTGCTACTACTATTGCTTTGAGTACAACGTACAGTGTATTGCAGAATCCAAGCTAGAGCATTTTCAGAAAATAATCGAATGGTCTTTCTAAACACAAAACCCTTCCAATAAAACAGTAGTATGCTGTTGCAATCTACAGACAGTTAAATCTGTTTTTAGCACTGTATGACATTGGCTTACACACATGCAGATTTAGCACACGTATGGTGAAACAAACCAAGCATGTTTCTTTGCAGGTATGAGGAAGTTCAGAATTGCTATTTCATGCAGGTTCCCCTGTATTGTATACCTTGTGTGCTTTTCACAGACAAGTCAAACAAGTTATGCATTTGTGGTATTCTGATCTCACAGCTGTCTTCTTTCTAGTACACAGTTGCATAATTGTATCTCTATCTCAGGTTGTAATTTTCCTTTTCAACATCTTGCAGACAAAGCAATGTTTACTGTACCATAACATTTGTTTTTAGTTGATGAACACTATTATTTATAGTAAATATGTGATTCGTTATACAAAACAGGTGCCTTTTGTGTCATGCATTATTGTGAATATACTTGTAGTATAATAGGCATTTTTGAAGAATAATAAAAATTAAAGAATTTTATTTTTTAAGTTCTGTATTCAAGTGTTTTTTATGCATTTATTTGTCTTTTTAAAGTTTTTATTCTGTATTGATCTTAGATAGCCAATCAAATCAAAGAATTCAGCTTTGCCGTTCACAGAAGCCGAGTGCGAATTCCAGTGCGAAGCGAAGTAGTGAAAAATATAATGTTTGACAACTGTTTTACGTCCAACCGTAATATCCAATGATGCAAACTACTCAACTTTTTTCTTAAATTTCAATGTTTAGCTTTGAAAATATGGTATCATTTACGTGAGTCATGCAATTCATAACTGAACGTGATGAGACAAGAGACTTCAGTGAACTTGAGTACAAATAAGAGTGAATGTGTGAATTTTGTAAAATATTATTTGCAAATAGTTCAAATTTACAGCTAGATTTAGACCTAAAATTTCAGTTTTAAGGAGGACCAGCCCATCCCGTAGAAGCTCATTTGGCTTGAGATCTGGGGAATTTGGAGACCAAGCCAACACCTTCAACTCTTTGTCATGTTCCTCAATCCATTCCTGAACTTTTTTTTTTTCTCCAGTGTGTCAAGGTGCATTATTTTGCTTAAAGAGGCCACTACCATTTGGGAGGAACCCGTTTCCTTCAAGGGTGTACATCAGGGGTGTCAAACTCGGTTCCTGGTGGGCCACAACCCTGCAGAGTTTAGTTCCGACCCTGCTCCAACACACAAAACTAGTTTACAAATAATCCTGAAGGACTTGATTAATCATCTTCCCACAGTGCATGCTGCCATCTCTTCCCCAGGTAAATGATGCACACACACCCGGCCATCCACATGATCTAAAAACCATTTTATGCTCTTTCGTGGTGGACTCTGACCAGTCTGTGGCCCCATGTGCAGCAAACAGCAATGCACTGTGTGTTCTGATACCTTCTCATCATGACCAGGACCAGATAGAATAGCCTTCATTCCCCACATGCACTCGTGACCCTGACACCGGTTCACCAGATCTCCTTCCTTGCACCACTTTTGGTAGATACTAACACCTGCACATCAGGAACACCCCACAAGACCATTTTGGTTCTGATCCAGTCGTCTAAACATCGCCATTTGGATATTTCCACTTGCCCATGTTTCATGCTTCCAATACATTAATTTCAAGAATATTTGTGTGTGTGTGTGTTTGAAAACATGGTTTATGAAGACACAAAAGTGTATAATATGTCATGAGTATTACAAAGAGAGAGAAAAAAGCTCAGTATAAAAACTATCCGTGTAAACCACACATGCCTGTGTAGATGCTAATGCAGAAGTACATAAGCAGAAGAGAGAGATGTGGCTTCTACTCAAATGTGTATAGGCTACAGTGACACAATGTGATAATAAAGAAGTGTAACATTTATTTAGTTATGTCTTGCCATAATGTAATTAAATAACTCAAAAAGTTTATAATGAAGCCAAGAGATCAAAATCCGTTGGAAAGCCGTTTCCTTAATTCATTGTCCAGAGAGTAATCCCTACCACTGACTGAGGAGGAAATGACAGTCTCAGCTACATATCTGACAAGTTTCATTCAACCTTTGCTCGGCTAAGCGATAACCACTCCTCATGCCAGCAGCGCTCGAGGATCACCATCATCTGGATAAACGCGTCAAACACTTCATTGAAGGGAATAAAGACCGTATTAAAGGACACTAGGAAGTGAATTAATTAACTCGTGTGAACTCTAGAGACACGCGGTTTTCTCGCTTTACATACAATATCATTTTGAACGTTGGCGTATACCTCTGTACAAGGCTGTAGGTGATTAAAGGTACGTGGATTTAATCAATTTATATGAAGTGTACGGTGTGTTAAAACTTACACTGCTAATCTAGACATTTTGCAAGTATATCCGTTTTCCATACACTTTCGATTTGATTTTTTGACATAATGTGCGTTTCGAACGTTCGAATGGGAAATTTGGGCGTTCCAAATTTCGAATAATTTTTTAAACATCT
Source organism: Acrossocheilus fasciatus (assembly GCA_036784905.1). Taxonomy (NCBI): domain Eukaryota; kingdom Metazoa; phylum Chordata; class Actinopteri; order Cypriniformes; family Cyprinidae; genus Acrossocheilus; species Acrossocheilus fasciatus. Next base: position 5,816,148 of record CM071960.1, read on the forward strand.
TTGCATTCCTAATTTAAAATTAGGCTACATTCTTTTTTTTTTCGCAGTTAGAAATAGGCTAAGATATAATTAACCCCATATGAAATGAGAGATTGATACTACTACTAGGCCTACTACTACTATAATAATATAATATAATAATCCAATATAATATTAATAATATAACTGCTTTGTTTCTTTTGGTTAGCTTTTAATATAAAGGCTTAAAGATGGTTAGACTGTTTCTTTCGCCGATGCCCTGTGAAACCTTTTAGAGGCTTTTTAACAAAACAACTGCCCTAACTTGTTTAAATTGCAAATGATCCTGGTCTTAACGTGACTATTGTCAGTGAGTCCAGAATCTCAAACATGTAGCTATCGAACAACCTAAAACCAGTTTTTCTAGTTTACTCTCTTCATGTTGCTCTTTTTGCTTGCTTGTGGTAATCTACTCAGAAATAACAATAAATGATGAATCTCTGTAACCAGGTGTGCTTTCATCCAATGCAAATAGAGAGCATAATGGTAATATTGTTGAGACAAAGTTCATCTTTGCTCATGAGGAAACAGTCAGTCATGGTAAAAGAAAGGCCGTGTTTCATGCTTTATCAGTACATAAAGCCAAATCCTTTTAAACATTCACTGAATCCTTTACCACACAGCCAGTTCCCTGTAACTTGTAGGCTTTTGAACGTTTGTTCCTTTTTATATCACTTCCACAGATAACTAAATATGACCCTGGACCACAAAACCAGTCATAAGGGTCATTTTTTAAATAAATATTTTGAATAAATAAGCTTTCCATTGATGTATGGTTTGTTAGGATCGGACAATATTTGAAAATCTGGAATCTTAGGATGCAAAAATCAAAATATTGAGAAAATCGCCTTTAAAGTTGTCCAAATGAAGTCCTTAGCAATGAATATTACTAAAAAAAATTAGGTTTTGATATATTTACAGTAGGAAATTTACAAAATATACTTAATTTCCTAATTATTTTTGGCATAAAAGAAAATTTTATCATTTTGACCCATACAATGGCTAATTGCTACAAATATACCCGTGCTACTTATGACTGCTTTTGTGGTCCAGGATCACAAATTAAAATAAGCCTGAGGACATGTTGTGGATATGTTTGTGAAGTACATCAATTGTTCGTTAAGATAGCAATAACTTTTAGTTTAAATCAACTTTCAGACTAAGCACATAGTGACATGCTTTGGGGGGAAAAAATAATATATATATATATATATATATATATATATATATATATATATATATATATTAAAGCACTTAGAGTTAAAAATCTATGGAGCAAGACATTTCGGAGGGGTTAAAGCTGGAACTGTGTAGAGGCAGCTTATGTTTTTGATAACACGCTTTTATTAATTGCCTTCTACAGAATTTGTTATTTGAGATTTAAAGCTGTCTGAATCGTCCTTGTGGTGATGCTGCTTTACTAACCAGACCATTTGGTTATGTGTTACACGGGTACAGTAATTCCTGCAGGGGGAATATTACATTCCATGTAAACATGTTGTTGTTTAATCAAAGGAAAGTCACCAGGGCCCTGGCTTTACATGAACATGAGAAAAATCAGATATAAAATTAGTAAGCTATTCTGTTCTGTTTGTTATGCTATGCTTCTCAGCACAGTTCAGTATTAAACAGGTAAGTCTCAGATTCTTGGTAAAAAAAAAATAAAATAACAACAACCACTGCATTTTGCATCCTTAGAATTAATTTGAAATCGGATATTATTGGCTTTTGCTGATATGCAATATTTATTCATAGTAAATATGTTCATGTTCATCGACATCTATGCTTACACTCCCTTTGCAACTTTTCCCTGCACTTCTGGATGGTGACTTGCTTGTTTGAGAAGCATTATTCTGCTGCTCTAAATGACAGTGTTGAATGTGTGAGCTGAATGGTTCATAATCGGCCATTAATTATTCAAACTGGGTCATGTGAATAATTGAACAATGCAGCTACTGATTAAAGATAATCAAACATATTGGAAAAACAGCATTTGGAGTTACAAGTGAAGCTCATCATGTGTGTTTAATGTTGGTGGTACAGTATTAAAGTGCCCGTGTGTCTTAACAGAAGAAGGTGTGGGATGAGATGCCATCTGAAACAAGTCTTCCTCCTAGCAGCTGGTCTTTTCATTTTGACCAGGGTCTATATCTACATGCGGAGAGAAGAATCGGGAAACCTCAAGGTATTTTCTTGTGCTAATAGCATGATTATTGAAATATTGAAACTTAAAGGGATAATTCACCCCCACACAATTTTTTTTTTCCCCTTCATAATTCAGTTATCATTTACACACCCTTGTGTTTGCTTCAAATCTGATTAGCTTTTATCTGCAGAACAGAAAAGATCTGGGTAACCAGTTATGTTTACAGCTGAATTGCATTGTATGGGCTAAAAATATCTTGTTTTATGTTCCACAAAAGAAATAATGTCAAACAGGTTTGGAATGAGATTAGGTTGAGTGAATATTAACAGGGTTTTCATTTTTGGGTGGATCCTTTTAAGAATCTTAAAATTGGTGTTTCCTCAGACAATGTTAGCCTCAGACTCTGGCACACCACAAGTTGCCCTTGTTCCGTTCTTTGCATGTCAAGTTTCGTGTGAATTTGAGTCGTACTGTCAATGATTTTTCTACATCAGCATGGATCACAGCATATCTCATAACAGAATATTTCCCATTACATTAAAAAGCAGTTTAAGAGAATAGTGACATGGAAGCACATTTCACAAAAACACATTTGCTGCTTTGATTTGAAACAATAAGGAATAGATAACAAAATGTATGAAGCATCAAGAAAAGGCAGTTTTTTTTTAACTGTAACTTCTGAAAAGGCTTAATTCATATACACGGCTATTTTGGAATGGTCGTCGGGGAAGAAAATAGGTCATTTACCCACATGATGGTGTGGTTACAACAGCAGGGACTAACTGCTGAAACTAACCTGCCAAATGTTGAACTTCCTGTCATGTTTGTAGTTGTACACGCTCTGTGTAAAGAGTACAAAAGCTGTCACTGCAGTAGCACCTTTGTACCTTTTTACCCCTAAAAGATGCATATTAGTACCTAGATGGTACATATTAGTAGCTTTTGAAGGGGAACGCCCCACTGACAGACTCTGACTTTATTTCCTTTTAGTTGTGAGCAGAATAATAATATTTTTTTCTTTTTGCTTCAGGGGTCACTGACCTGGATCTGGTATAAGGAGACTTGGGTGGAAGATCTTAAGGGCCATTACCTGCATTTCAACGTTTCCATTAAAGTCCTGGCAGGAGTCTTCCAGCCATTCAAGAGTGAGTTATCTATTTACATCTACATGCATATAGATCAGTGGTGTCAAACTCTGCTCTAACACACATACCTATAGTTTTCAAATAAGCCTGAAGGACTTGACTAGCTGGATCAGCTGCGTTTACTTAAAGCTGCATTCTCTAACTTTTTTGGGATAAAAATGATTCAAAATCAATATTTGAGCGAGTACATAACCAGCTAGTATTCAAAACTACCACCTTTCTTTAGCCCGATTCACAACGGTTAGTTTAAAATAATGTTTTCTAGTTTGAGTGGTACAGGTAGGTTTCCGCAGGAAATTCGAGCATGGCACTGCGTCATTACGTCACGTCTGTAAACATAAAGAAGTTTTCCCATTTACTAGGCTATCATATGTGAGGATCCTGCAGGGGAGGATCGTTTATAGCCGTTTCTCACAGCAGCTAGAATAATTAAATGTATCATTTTGAAGGTGGATTGCAATCCAGAAAGGATTATGTGTTTATATGAAACACATGTGAATGAAATTAAAGTATATTCCAGTTTTAAATATGCTTCTGATTGCAGATAGCCTGGGATTACACAAGATTTGTATTTTAAAGACAACCAGTTCGAAGGGAGCATAGTTTGCTTTTTGGGTTAAAAGAATTTCTTAATATGAAATTCGAATGGACAATTAGAGATTAGACTGTACAGAAACTGATACACGCTATACTCATTGTCACGCAGTGCTGATGTTGTTAACGTTAATAATTTGAGAATAAAGTATAACAGTAATAATAATTTGCACGGTTAGATATGAGCTGACCCATCGTTAGATTTAATTACCATTGGTAGCGCAATTTATTGTAATTCTTTTTTTTTCAGTTGGTCAGAACAAACGTGGCTGACTTGTTACTTGTTCAGATGGCAATATATGGTGAAAATTCTTATTTGGGGCATATATTCCAAGACGTAGGCTAGAATCTGTGATTCCTGAGTACAGTATCCACACCGGTGCGGTGACTGACTGCCACACATTCACCTCAAAACATTAGATTCATCCGCGCTGGAGCCGTGCCGGAACACCGGATCACAACCCCGTTGCACAGAAGATAATTCCGCACAGAGCTGCAATTCCAGGTTTTCAAACAGAGATGGCGACAAAGAGGCAACACTTACGGACCGCAGATTTAAGGTTGAAGCTAAGCTTTGCAAGCGTTTGCCCCTCCAGAATTGAGTTTGATACCCTTGATGTAGATGTTTTGTTTAGGTGCACCAGATCTATAAGATTAAATGCTACAGCATCACTAAAGGAATTGCAATGAAATGTGATGTTAAATTTTTAATGCTGCATAAATAATAATATTTATGCAAAATAATCACATTTATGCAGTGCAGCCTATAAGGGGGCTTTGCCACTTTTAAACTTATTATTTATGCACATGTAAACAAAATGGATGTCTTCAGTCATTGCATCAAGTTGCATCAATTTGTTTTTGAGTGTGAGACTGCTTCCAATTTGGTAGACATTGCCCAACACTAATTCATAGTCCCTTCCCAAACATGCAAGCTGCCCATACTGTATGCACTTATGTACCCCTATACCATCAGATATGCTGGCTTTTGAACTGAACACTGATAACATGCTGGAAGGTCTCTCTCAATCTTTAGCCCAGAGGACACGGCGTCTGTGATTTCCAACAAGAATGTCAAATTTGGACTCGTCTGACCACAGAACACTTTTCCACTTTGAAACAGTCCATTTCAAATGAGCCTTGGCCCACAGAACACGACGGTGCTTCTGGACCATGTTCACATATGGCTTCCTTTTTGCATGATAGAGCTTTAGTTGGCATCTGCAGATGGCACGGCGGATTGTGTTTACCGACAGTGGTTCCTGGGCCCATTTAGTAATGTCAATGACAGAATCATGCCGATGAGTGATTCAGTGTCGGCTGAGGGCCCGAAGACCACGGGCATCCAGCAAAGGTCTTTAGCCTTGTCCCTTATGCACAGAGATTTCTCCAGTTTCTCTGAATCTTTTGATGATGTTATGCACTGTAGAAGATGAGAGTTGCAAAGCCTTTGCAGTTTGACGTTGAAGAACGTTGTTTTTAAAGTATTCCACAATCTATTTACGCACTCTTTCACAGATTGGAAAGTCTCTGCCCATCTTTACTTCTGAGAGACTCTGCCTCTCTAAGACATCCCCATTAGTTGCTAGATGTTCTCCCAGCTGAATCTTTTCAAAAATCTTTTCTTGCTTTTTCAGCCCTTTGTTGCCCCCGTGCCAACTTTTTTGAGTCCTGTAGCAGGCATCAAATTTGAAATGAGCTCATTTAGTGGATAAAAGTGTAATATTTCTGTTTAAACATTTGTTATGTTCTCTCATATGATTTGAAAGTATTTTATTTTTCATTTTATTCAAATTTAAAAAACGTCCCAACGTTTCTGGAATTCAGGTTGTACTTGTGAATATATCTTGAATTAGAGGTGTGTGTGTATATATATATATATATATATATATATATATATATATATTACACTACCCTTCAAAAGTATGAGGATCTGTAAGATTTTTTTACTTTTGTTTTTGAAAGCAGTCTCTTCTGTTCACTAAGGCAGCATTTATTAGATCAACAATACAGTAAAATATGTAATATTGTGAAATATTATTAATTTTAAATATTTATGTTATGGACCCTGTGTTGTCTTGTATTGGACTTTTAATATAAAATAGTAAAATAATTTATTAGCTCTAGGAATCTAATCTCTTTGGCCACAACACAATAGCATTTCTTACTGTGTACAATACTAACAGTACAAGAGCATTTGACAAGATCGGCTCGTTAAAGGGATTGTTTTGCAAGCAGTTATGAAAGAATCAGTGAAGTAAAATGAGTATGATGCAAGTTATGGTAACATACACCATATACATGGACTCATTTATGAGCTTATCACATTCATTTCCTGGACAATTATCTGATTACTTTTTATCGCTCTGGATTCAGTGAACCACTTTGGTGGTCATGGAGCTTGTCTTGGCCACTGGACCTGTTTTGGGGCAGACGAGACTGGCATCCAGTGTGATGAATCTACTGCTGTTGTTGGTGTGGGGTCCGGCTCCACCCTGGTATCTAGCTTTGCCCTGGTCTCCATCTCTGCCCTGGTCTCCATCTCTGCCCTGGCTCCCTGCTCTGCCCTGGTCTCCAGCTCCACCGGCTCTGTCCTGATCTCCAGCTCCACCCTGGCACCCTGCTCTGCCCTGGTCTTCAGTTCCACCTGCTCCACCCTGGTTCCCTGCTTCGCCTTTGTTTCCAGCTCCACCGGCTTCTCCCTGGTCTCCAGCTCCACTGGGTCAGCCCTAGTTTTCAGCTCCGTCCTGGTCTCCAGCTCCACCCTCGTCTTCAGCTCCACCCTGCTCTCCAGCTCCACTGGCTCAGCCCTAGTTTTCAGCTCTGCCCCGGTCTGCAGCTCCACCTTGGTTCCCTGCTTTGCCCTGGTCTCCTTGGCTCCCCATTCTGCCAGTTCCGTCCTGGCCTCCTGCTCTACCTTGGTTCCCTGGCCCTTTTATCTCCCCAGGTCTCTCATTATCTTGTAAAATGTAACACCCTGTGTTTATATAGCCCTTGTGTTTTCCTTGTTGTGCAGTCAGTTGTTAAATGCAATCATTGCTGTCGTTCCTGTTTCTGTTATCTTGTTCCCTGTGTTCCCGGTTGTCTGTCTCTCTGTCTGTCTCTATCTCTCTGAAAAATAAGGCAACATCTTGAATAAAAATTTGTGAACTCAATGAAAATTATGTTTCACTAACAAAGTTCGGGAGGAGCACGTCAGATACTTAGGTGAATTAGACACAAGTGGTACGCCATCAAGCTAATCAACAAACAGGTATAAATACAGCTGACATACCTCCATTTATTCGACGGCTAATCAGCATCCCTCCACCACCCCTTTGCCACTATCATCACTAAAGTTCTCAACACACGAGGGGGAGGGGGAGGGGGGTACTCTGGGTTCGGGCAATTCCCGAGCTCGGAGCCCTTCCCCAGGACAGCACGCCAAAAACGTATTACCATACTCGCCAAATACGCATTACGTTACTCGTGCTAAATATATGTAAGTGTGAACTCGTGAAACGACTGTATATTCACATCCTTGTTGTTTCATTATTTTTTTCAGAGTACCTGACGGTGGGCCTCTCGTCTGTGAAGAGGGAAAAGGGCAGTTATCTTCAGGATACTCTTCAGTCAATCTTCTCTGCCTCCTCAGAGGAAGAGCTGGATCAAATTGTCGTCGTCGTCCTTCTTGCAGACTTTGATGTGAGCTGGATCCAGCAAACATTAGAGAAGATTACAGATGAATTCCACACGAGGCTGTCCAAGGGTCAACTTCTGGTCATCCACGCCAACGAAGACAACTATCCTCCCCTCACAGGACTGAAGAGGAACTTCAATGACGCAACTGACCGTGTGACCTTTCGTTCAAAGCAAAATGTGGACTACTCCTATTTGCTCTATTTTAGCAGTAATCTCTCCCAATACTATATCATGCTGGAGGATGACGTGAGCTGTTCGAAGAACTTTCTCACCAGCATGCGGGAGCACATCGGTTCAGTGGGCAACTCGAAGTGGGTTACACTGGAATTCTCCAAGTTAGGCTACATAGGAAAACTCTATCAATCCAGAGATCTGCCCATTCTAGCCCGATTCCTTTATAATTTCTACCAAGAGATGCCCTGCGACTTTCTGATGTCGCATTTTCACAGATTGTTGATGCAGGAAAAAGTCATTCGTTTCCGCCCATCTCTGTTTCAGCACATGGGCACTTACTCGTCATTTAAGGGGACGTTCAATCGCCTAAAGGATGAAGACTTTGTTGAAGAATTTGCCGATAACCCTCCAGCAGAAATTAGCACGAATATTGAAACCTATCAGACCAATACTGTCGACAAAGCTTACAGCCAAGGCTTAGAGTATTTCTGGGGTGTATCCCCTATTAGTACAGAAAGCTACATTTTAGTGGTCTTTCATGAACCTGTTCTTATCTCCCGTGTCCAAATAATAACAGGACTGGATGGGAAAGATGAGCTGGTCTATGCTGATGTGGAACTTGGAAAAACATTGGTCAAAAAGGAGTCAGAGGTGGAGTGCTCCGGATTTGACAAGCTAGGTTCTCTTCAGCAAGGCCAGTTTAGTGAACCGGCTGTTCAGAAACTTGTGCCGGCAACTGTGGCATGTTTACGAATCCGAGTCACTGTAGCCCAAACAACCTGGGTTGTCGTACGCAAGATCCAGATCTGGACTGTTAAAGCTGACCAAACCAGATGAAATATTTCTTTTGTGAATTTCTCATCATGACTTACTAAAGGCTTGAATCTTTAAAATGGACACATGCTTGTTAATTTGTACGTGAGGGAATGATGTCGTTTCACTACATCAAATAATTTGATAAATATTCTTATGCAATAGTCTGTCTGAATACTGGATTCTGATTGGCTGGCAGGTGTTGATTAAATTCGTTGAACTGCACAGGTAGTTCCAGGTCAGTTTAATCACGTTCTATATTAATGTGCTTCCTATAAACATTGGTAACCATAGTAACATACAGTTACAGTTGAATAGTAATACAGACAAAAATAACCGTCATTTTTATCGTTCCGGTCAAATATTGCAGCGCAAATATTATTAACATCTTTAATATGTGAATGCTGGCAAATGACCATGGCGTAAACGGGATAATCAACAGCTAGCTGTGTATTAAACGATCTGAATGCACTCCGCTGCACGTCTGGCGGTTCTTCGTCTCCACGTCGTGCATTCAAATCGTTTAATGCACAGCTAGCCGTTGATTATCCCTTACTTGAATGAATGAATGAATGAATGAATGAAGCATTTATATAGCGCTTTATTGTGTATTGCTATACATCCATGTCACTATACTGGGGCGTTAGGACCCACACAGACTGCAGGGTGAGCACCCCCTGCTGGCCTCACTAACACCTCTACCAACAGCTACCTAGTTTTCCCAGGTCTCCCATCCAGGTACTGAGCAGGCTCAACCCTGCTTAGCTTCCATGGGCAACCGGTCTTAGGCTACAGGGTGATATGGCTGTGAAGATATATTTACTATATATAAGATGTTTTAGGAAATTAAATTACATTTAGTTTTCTGTTTCCGTTATAAAATATTTTGTTGTTAATAATATACATAAAAAAATAAAATACATTTTAATAAACTTAAAATGAACTTTCAACAATACTTTTATTTAAATCAATAAAAAAAAAAAACTCAAAACATGCTTTTCACAAGGCTTCCTGAGATGATACATATCAAATTTTATACAAATAGGGTTAGTGTAGTAAGGGTTAAAAAAGCAGGCACACAGGATATATATTAATATTTTTTATATATTAATATATATATTTTTTATATATATATATTCTGTTTTCATTTTAGGTAAAGGTTTAGTAATTTTGTTTTGAGCTGTTTTTTTTTTTGTCAATATGTCTGTATAATTTTTTTTTTTATATATAACAATTTAGTTTGATATTTTATTTTGGTTTATGTTTGTTTAGTTTCAATTAATTATTATTGTTTATGGTTTAAGGTTTAGTTAACGATATTAACCCTAATTTGAACTCCTAAAAAGTATGAGGCTTCAAATTTTTTTTATAAAAGACATGTCCTGGATGTTGTGTAGTTGAGTGGAAAAAGAGGATGCCAAGATTCAAAGAGCATTTTACAGTCAAACATATTTAGATTTACAAGTCTTGTAAAAATAAGGAATGATTTGTAATTTCTGCCCCCTAGGGGTGATGACTTTGAAATACAATTCCCTAGTTCCATCACTCCAAACACCAATGAGGGGAGAAGTACTGATACTAATTTACATTCAGCACACACACACACAGACACGTTGGGTTTCCATGTTCTATGGCGACATTCCATGTGGGTGTAATGGTTTTTATACTATAGTAGCTTTCTACTATTTTAAGATTCTCAAAAAAATTTATTCTGTACGATTTTTAAACTGTTTTCCTAATGGGGACCAATGAGGATTGAAAAAAGTCCCCACAAGGATTTTGGACATTGCCATCATTGTGGGGACATTTTGCCCACCTAACATAGGGTATACCGGAAACACACACATATTTAAATTAACTTAAGTTTGCTCAGTATTTGGGGAAAATGATAGATTTTATACCAAAGTGTCATGTTGTATTGCATTTACTGTGTTTCTGACAATCACATCAGCATGTGTGCTTTACTGATCCTCACACGCGTGGTATTAACGCTTGTTGAGCGCTATATGTTCTCTCTCCCTCAGGGACAGACAGTGAGAAAGAGCATCAGAGATAATTGAACAGCTCAGCATCACAAACTGATATCTTCACTCTATGAATATGAGTGTAATCTCTGTCAGTTAATCTTTTTTATTATTAAATTGTAATGTTTTTCTAATTTTGCTAAACTGTGTACACTACTGTTGTCGATGACAGCCAATTAAACTAGTTTCATGTTTCTCATGCACTCTGTCATCTTTTTTTATCATAGTCAGAGACTTTCAACTTAAATCAATTTTCATGTCCATTTCTGTGCTTTATTGTTAAGTGGCAGTGTAATAAGCAGGCTCATTTGCAGTCTGATGGTCGTTATTGCAAAATAAACCACTACAGGATGCTGCTCCACATTGCATTATGATTGCATCTAATTTGAGATAATGACATGCTAACTGTACTGGGTTGCCTTCATTTAAATGTATATTACTGTATGCACTGCCATATCTGAAACCAATAGTGAAAAATACTTCTATTTTGCATTTGTATAACGTAATTTAAGACCAGCACAACAATTTGAATGAAAAGTGAAAATATTGCTCAATCTGATATATAATATATATATATACACTGTAAAAAGTGATATGTTAACTTAACTTAAAAAAATTGAGGAAAGCCGTTGCCTTAAAATTATTAAGTAAATAATAATTAAAAAAAAAAAAAGTTAAGTGAACTTGTCAATTCACTTAACTTATTCTTTTTAATTATCATTTACTTAAAAAATTTAAGGCAACAGGTTTCCTCAGTTTTTTTAAGTTAAGTTAACATATCACTTTTTACAGTGTATATATATATATATATATATATATATATATATATACACTGTATATATTGTGTAATATGCATAAGAATACAATTACCCTGCCTCATTGTTTTATGCATTTAGTTAATATAATATGTCTAATAGTGTATTATTATTTTTTTATTTCCTGGAAAAGCCTCATGCTTGTCATATGACTCACAGCAGCCACAATACCACTGTATAACTAATATAGGCTTATGTATTATTATTATTATTTTTATTCTAAATATTCCCAAAATATATCATGAAATATCTTGATTTTCAAATATGTGTAAGTAAATGCAAAGAGGGGGCCAAGCTTGTTGACAGGGGGGAACCGCCCATGCCCCGTGTGGGGTAAAAGGCCTCCCTTGCCACCTCATACATTTATAAGATTTTTAAACAACTTGAATGATTTATTTTCACACAAAATCTGTTGCTCCATTAATGTTCAATACAACGTATATTTTTTTTTCTGCAATTATAGGCAGGTGCAGTGAGTAGCACATTTTTTCTTAAGGTGGGCCTTTAGCCCCTTTGTATCCTAAACCTTAAGAGCTGAGAGGGCTGTGAAGGTTTGTTTAGCTGATAAAGAGGTGAGATAAAATCTCCTATGGCAGGTCTCAGAGAGGCTAGAATAGCCGAAGAGACAGGGCTTCTGTTAGGAGAGGGACGCCTCACTAACAGAGAGCCAAACGTTTCATTCAAGTTTATATGAGTGATATGTGCTTGAAGAGGAGTAAGTTGTTTTGAAGGCAAAAGATGAACTGATCCATTGGATCCCGTCCAGATTGAGTTAGAAAAGGGCAAAACACTCAAAAGTGAGTTAAAAAGTGAATACTAGACTTAAAAACTGAAGAATAATAATTCCAGAGGAATGTAGGATGGCTACAATTAAACATGGAGAAAAGAGAGAGACAGAATTGTTGTAAGGAAATCTGTGCGCAGGCGGCGCAGGCAAGATCTGGTTTCTGTCAGATGAGTTACGGCGTACTGTTCAAACAGATGAGTGCAGCGAGTTTAAAGTTTAAAAACTAAAACCGCAACAGCAACTGAGATGACACAATAAATGTAGAAAGAAAGTAAAATTAAGCAGAGAATTAAAGTAGATATTTAACTTTAATCGGTACAAGACAATTTTAACATCCGGTAATTTTTAATTGAAGCGTAGCTATGTGAAATTATATTACAGTATAGCTGAATTAAATTAACAGTAAGTCTGTTAAATAAACAATACAAATTAGAAACGACAATAGAAAGAATTTGGCAAATAAAAGTAATAAAAATAAGAAAGGAGATGAGCAGCCAGGATCGTTGCAGCCCGTCCGCAGCCCGTAAAAATGTCTGCAGTGGGAAGAGATTTACAACAGTCGTAGTTGTAGAAGATAGAGCTTGAATTACTCTTTATAGCATAAAGAGAGCAAAAAATAGTGAATCGCATAAGTCAGAATTTATGCAGTGTTTAGAAAGACTGTGATTAAATAAAAGTGTATGATAAAGAAAATTAAATAAAACAGGAAAGAGAAAATAAGTCAAGTTAAACATTAAAATTAAATAGACAAAAATATCTGGCAAATAAAATAGAAAATGTTGATGAAAGTGGAATAAGAAAGTTGTTCCAAACAGAAGTGTAACTTACAAAAAAAGATTAAGTCAGTTAGTTACAGAGCGTTGTGCAGCTTGAAAAGGAATTTAACGTAAGCAAATTTGAATACAGGAACGTTACAATTAGAGGATAATAAATAAATGATTTTGAGACTACAATTTAGAATAAGTAGACTAATGAGATTACCGAACAGGGAAAAAATGAAGATAAGAGAAGTTGTAAAATCAAGCATCTAAAACTGGGAAAAATTGTCAGAGTGCAGAAGAGATGAACCAGAGACATTAAGATTTATGATAACTCCATTAGACACTAGGAATGTGAAACTTAGTGAGAGAATAACAAACAGAAAAGCGTGAAGAGACCACATTACAAAATAAAAAGCATTGCAGATGCAATTTTTAACCTGCTAGGAGAACAATTAGAAGAAATGTAGAATACACGTGAGCAGTTAAAAGTGCAGAGAGCAAGATCAGGCAGAACTACCACCGAAGCGCCTCGGTAGAATAATGCATGCTGTTATGACAATCTATAGAGCAAACATATGTACTATTGTGCTCGCTTCAAATGGTGGGATGAACTCAGGTGCTGTCCTTTTTATTTGGCAAAACATGTATGTGTTGAAACAGCTAATAATAAAATGTGACATTCTGTAGTTTTGTCTCATATTCATCGTTTTCATCATATTTGCAAATGTCTTGACTCCACAGCCAACAGAACTATTTTGTCTTTCCAATACTTTTGGAGGGCATTGTATATACATACGTATACATACACACATAAGGAATAATTGACGACGGGTCGTTTAAATAAGTATGTATGTATGTATGTATGTATAATTTTGCAAGTGTGTGAACCCGCAACCTCACGGCCAAAAGTATTCTGCCAGTATTATTATATTAACTGGCTGTTTGGCTTTGCTTGCTTTTGAAAAGGTCATTTATATTATCATTATCATGATTCACGAAGGCCTGGTCGAGCGCTGATGGGTTGGCGATGGGTAGGGTGCAAAGGGGCAAAAGGCCCCCCTTAAGAAAAAAACGTGCTATTCACTGCGCCTAAAATGTATAATTGCAGAAAAAATATATACGTTGTATTGAACATTAATGGAGCAACAGATTTTGTGTGAAAATAAATCATTCAATAAATCAGTCAGCCATCTATTAATTATCATGTTAATTACTGTGCGCCTTTAGCTCCAACAGCAGGGGGTGCTTTTTACCCCAAATACCATACTTTTACATATTCTTTCGTTATTTAAAGGAACACTCCACTTTTTTTGGAAATAGGCTCATTCTCCAACTCCCCCAGAGTTAATAAGTTGAGTTTTACCGTTTTTGAATCCATTCAGCCGATCTTTTAGCATAGCTTAGCATAGATCATTGAATCCGATTAGACCAGTAGCATCGCGTTCAAAAATGATCAAAGAGTTTCGATAGTTTTCCTATTTAAAATTTGACTCTTCTGTAGTTATATCGTGTACTAAGACCGGCGGAAAATGAAAAGTTGCGATTTTCTAGGCCGATTTGGCTAGGAACTATACTCTCATTCCGGCGTAATAATCAAGGAACTTTGCTGCTGTAACATGGCCGCAGCAGGCGCAGTGATATTACGCAGCGCCTGAAAGTAGTCCCCAGCTAGGTAACTAATATAGCTGGGGACTACTTTCAGGCGCTGCGTAATATCACTGAGTTTGATTTTTCACATGCTATTTCTTTTGCCTGTGTACTAAAATATCATAAATTGATAATAGCCATAAGTAGTTTATATTTTTCACAATTAGCTCATAAACATGAGGTGCATTTTTGTCTCAAGTGTACCCATATGGTGTGCAGCTGAAACAGTAGCATGGTACAGTTGAGGCACCCATTCTTAATGCTCTAAAGCTAACCATTTATAGCAAATGTAATAAATTAGAAAATTACAGATTTAAATAATTACAGTTTAAAATAAATTTATGTATTTGCTTTATTTAATTTAGATTCAGTTAAACAAAACAGGAACAAATATTTAACACTAGAAAATATATGGCAAACAGTACAAATGTAAACATAACAGTAAAAATAACAATACACATACCTGTATATTCTATAACCCTACCCCTAAACCTACGCATCACTCAAAACTTTCTGTATTTTTACATTTTCAATCACTCTGTATGATTTATAAGCTTGTTTCATCATGAGGACCTAAAAAATATCCCCATCAGGTAAGAATTTACTGGTATTACTATACTTGTGGGGACATATGGTCCAGGTACCAGTACACAAACACACACAACTCTGCCACTGTAAAAAGTGATAAGTTGACTTAACTTAAAAAAAATTGAGGAAACCTGGTGCCTTAAAATTTTTAAGTAAATGATAATAAAAAAATAAAAAAAAAGTTAAGTGAATTGTCAAGTTGACTTAACTTTAAAAAAAAAATGTATTATATACTTAATAATTTTAAGGCAACGGGTTTCCTCAATTTTTTTTAAGTTAAGTCAACTTATCACTTTTTACAGTGTATGTAATCCTTTTAACATTCATGTTAGAAAATATGTCCATTAATAACAGACAGTTGAAATATCACAAATATCCTTTTTTAACAGAATTTGCGTAGCATATGTGTAAATGTAACGTTTATCATATTATCATAACACTACAACTAAACAGCATGTGAAGCAATAGGAGACCAATCCGGGTCCAGCTGATACAGTGTCTCAACCGTACCCCACTGACAAGCTCGCACGTTTCTCCAGATTATGAAAAGACCTTGCATGGCACAATATCATGAAATATGTCTATTTTTAGATTAATGTTTGCAAAGATGTATGTTAAATTTAACAATCATAAAAGACTAATAAGCTATTCATTGTGGAAGGGACATGGTGAAATGAAAATCTCACCTTGGAAAAAAAAAACGTTTCAAATTTCCCACGATCAAAGACAACACTAAAACATGTGTGGAGCAAAAATCACGGCTCGGGTTTCTTGTGTACGCAAGTTATTTAAGGTGTTTCAACTGTACACGTCTCAAATGTACTAGAGGAAGTAAAATAACCTCTTTGCTTGAACTTGACAGTGAAACCAGCGACCCATGGAGAAGTATTTATACTAAGCCATGATTTCTTTGACTGACGTCTGTAGAGATTGTCTGGTCATTGGAAGGGGCCGTGTTTCTGTGTGAAGATACCAAAAAGGCAAATGAGTAATATTTAATTATTAAGGAAAACTGATGAAGTATAAATTTGGCAAATGTGTGATGGCAGTAAAGCAGAGTACAAAGAGACTCCAGTGAGATTCTGACTTAAAAAGGAATTAACCAAGTTAAGAGACAAAAACAGACGACCCTGGATGGAAAATTCTGGAAAATTAAATAAATGTGTTCCAAAGCAACAATAGATGAACAAATGTAAATGACAAACTTTGATCAAGTGAAAAACGGTCAAAAACTGAAAGCAAGAATTACAATGAGTCAGATTAATTGCATAAGAGGGATGTTGTGGAATATGCATAAGAAAACAATTACCCTGCCTCATTGTTTTATGTATTTAGTTAATATAATACGTCTAATTGTGTATTATTATTATTATTATTATTATTATTATTATTATTATTATTTATTTCCTGGAAAAGCCTCATATGTAGTAACTACTAATAAGTAACTACTAATAAGTAGTTTATTAAGAATTAAAACACATGATATTGCATTTGTTTTATTGAGAAAGTAGTTTATCAAGAAAGGCACTACACATGTTGTATTTGTTTTATTGAGAATATGGTTTATTAAGGAGGACACCACACATGCCATTGTTTTAAGCATTTATTGAGAAAATGTTTATAACATGTATTTGCAAGAGTATAGCTAGAGATGATTATTGGAAATGAAAATTAAATAAGGTAGAAGGTGTAGGAAATTCAGAACCATACAACAATATATATATATATATATATATATATATATATATATATATATATATATATAAAACCCTGACCCTATACTAGCAGCCAAAGTCTCTTATATGCTCCAAAACAATTAAAAAGAGAAATGAACACTTATCTTTTTTTTTGAGCAAGGAGGCATTAAATTTATCTAAAGGGACATTTAAAATGTTACAATATAAAATGTTTCTTTGAAACTTTCTATTCATCAAAGATCAAAGAAAATCTTGAAAATAAAATGTATCATGATTTCCACAAAACATATTAAGCAGCAAAACTGTTTTCAACATTTCTAATAATAAGAACCATTATTATTCATCGAGTTCCAATAATAATCAAGCAGCAAATCAGCATATCACAATGATTTCTGAAGGACTGGAGCAATGATGCTGAAAATACAGCTTTGATCACAGTGATAAATTATATATTAGAATATATTACAATAGAAAAGAGATATTTTAAAGTATAAAAACATTTCACATTTGTTTTACTGTATTTTCAAGCAAATAAATACAGCCACGGTGAGCAGAACAGACTTCTTTATACATCTTCATTATTCCAAACCTTTGGCTGCCCGTGTGTTGGTATATGTATTTTAGATATGAAATCTAAAATAAATCTGCACATTCTCCTTTGACCTCTGACCTCGGCTGGCTCTGCTGGCTGACCGCTCTCAGAAGATATGGCTGAGGAGGAGACATCATAAAAAATAGGGACGGGTCATGTATCCTCGTGACCTAGTTTTTCCCGGAGCGACCAGCGTGTATCACGTTGCCCTCTAGCGTTAACTTCCACGTTTCTAGATCAACGTGACCAGGTCGACTTGTTGGCAGGATACTGTGAATGTAACTGATTGCACAACCATATATTGTCCTCCTGGCATCCTCTGAGCGCCACAGAGAATCTTTCAGTTATAAAGGGCTCAAATGACATCCTAATTATATAAACTGCTAACCCAGACACTGTGATTATTGAGGCTGACAGTGCACTAAACATAGACTGATTCAGTTTCGGTCAGCTCGAGACAAACACACGCCTGACCTCACGCTGAGGCGCTGTCATATTTCACCGCGAACAATTCGACTGGAAGGCTTTTGTCTTTTTTGAACATGAGTTTGAAGGTTTCTTTGAAGTGAAGTTGAATATGTTTATTAAAACTGATTGATAGAGAGGTGTATGGATGTGAATAGCTAAAATAGTTGAATCAGGGCTTTCATATTCATATTTAAGTTTTAATGCCTAGTTGTTTTAAGTCTGCTTTGTGTAAACCGTACATTGCTTTGACAGGTAATATAAAACAAATGTAGTCATACTGATTTTATTAAAGTCAGAAGTATTATAGTAATTTAACCTAATAGGCTGATTCATATTTAATATGAATCAACCTGAAAACACATACACTTCACGAAGCCATAGAAGAGCCTTTTTGTCTAAATGGCTCCATAAAGAACCTTTAACATCTGAAGATCCTTTCTGTTTCACAAAAGGTTCTTTGTGGCGAAAGAAGGTTCTTCAGATTATAAAAAGGTAAGAAAGAGACGGTTCTTTAAAGAACCTTTGGCTGAATGCTTCTTCTATGGCATCGCTGTGAAGAACCTTTGAAGCACCTTTATTTTTAAGAGTGTACAAAAATATCTTTAAGGGTAAAAACAGGTAGAAATAGATTCCAAAATTGTATTTTTATATCATACATCACTCTGTTATTTTACCTTAAGAGTTAAAAAAATGATTGAATTCAAACAAGAATTTTTCACCTTTTATTTATTTTTTCATAAATAAGGCTTTTTATCTGTTAAAATTAAGTCATTTTTATTTGACTTTCTTTTGATTTGTTTTGCTTTTAATATTTATTACAGTAACCAAAAAATACATTATTTATTATTCTTAAATTTAAGCCACATAAACCTAAATGTATTTTTGTATGTTTCTTAAGCTTTT